>VYXH01007848.1:0-14546 GCA_013397275.1 Burhinus bistriatus
CTGAGGCCAAACCACGACAAGCACAAAAAGGCCCAAGTAGAAAGAGCCACAGTGAGTGCAATATATTAATTGTTCTCATGACAGCAGCTCATTTCTTTTCTGGGCTGCTCTGTTGTACACAGACACTGTCTTGCACAGATGTGCTACTCTTGGCAAAATCTGTCTGTGTGATACACGTGCTTGATGCACCCATGGTAGTCCAGTCCCTTACTGGAAGCACTAAGAATTCTCTAAAAGTCTGAGTGGCCTGTGGCTGTTTCCTGATGCTGAAAGCATGTAGGGTGCCTGCTGTTGAAAAGGGTTGGAGCTTGGGGCTTCAAAATAAACAGTACTGCTTACAACTTTAATTACTTCTTAAAATTCTAATATATGCGTTTTAGAGATTTATGTGTCTCTGTAGGTGTCAGAAATACATGAATAATGTCCACGTGCATGAGTACTCTCTTGGCTTGTGTGGTTATTTACATTTTAAAATTACATGTTTGCCCATTTCTGAAACTTTTGTGTTTTGCTTGCTTGCATTCTTCCTTGCAAAAGCATCAAGAATTCAGTATGTTTCCTCAGTGCAGAAGTATACTGTTTAGGGCTTTAGTGCACTCCCAAAAGATGATTTTCTTGAACTGGAGAAGAAAAAAAAAGGCAAAACAAAAGTAAAGTCTCTGCAGTTTTTCTTGTGCTGTAAACATTGCTAAAAAAGGCTTGTTTTAGGAACAGTTAAAACACAACCATTAAATAAATCAGTCACAGAAATCCATTTTATTTCCTCTGTCAAACTGTGAAATGATACCATGGTTTTCTGCTTAGAACTGCCTGGACTGTTCACAAATTAAATCTCAAAGTCTTAGATTCTCAGTGTTACGCACACACCTAATTTACATTAAAACTTGTAAGATTAGACACAACTGTACTTTGAAGATGCACAACATAGAGTTCATTATCAAATTTTACTGTAATCCTAGAACAGATGCTAGTGTTAAGAGTTGGTTTAATATCTAATATTTTCAACATAAAAGTGAATTAGAAATGTATTCAAATACAGCCTACATCCATGAATCAGGGTGTCAAAAAGCACAGCTTTAGAATTGGACACTACAAAATGTTTTTATCTTTCCTTATCCTGTGTCTTCAAAGACATGCTCAGTGGAAGTGGGAAATGAAGAGCAGACCATATGGGGGTAACAGTTAAACTGTATTTAAAGAAAATATGGAGAACATTTGTTTGTTTGTAACATTTATTATTATTGTTAAATATTTGGAGGTGTTACCTGTCAAAAATGAAACAGAATACAGACAGAAAAAGTATTTTTAATCAGTAGCCTTTTGTTGAGACATAGAAGTTTAGCAAAAGAACTTTTTTGAAGTGTGTCGTATCCAAGCAAGATGCAGCCAGAAAATAGAGCCCTAAAGAGGGCAGAAAATTTCATAATACGGCCTGTCTAGACAGTACACCAAGACTCAGATGTACTGTAAATCAGTGGTTTTATGGAGATAAACCAGCAAGAATGTCTTACACATTTACATTGTCTTCTTTTACTAGATAAGAACCTGTAATTGCCATAACTAATACCTACAAAAAATTCAGTCTTAAATTGTGGGATTAAATGCTGTAATACTGTACTAATTTGTTATAAGAAGTAATTTGTTATAGTGAGTTTCCTTTTATATGTCGGCTCTTTTTATCATTAACAGCTTTTCCAATATGAAAGTTTCAAGAGTGGCTTGGGGGATTTTTCTCACCCTCTTATATACAGGTTCCTCACAGACAAATTTAAAGTGAGGCTGATGACAGATGACATTGCTAAATTAGGTTCTTAGAGTCGTAACACATATCTTTTCCACCTAAAGTAGAATAGCAGAGTGCTTACAAAAAGGGGGGAAAAAAGAATATGTTCAAAATATGCTCTCTTATGTACAATTTTATTCCAAAAGAAGTGCCTCAGAGAAAGGCTGAAAATACCTTTAAAATTATGTCTTTGTAATCTTTTAATGTCAAGGGAAAATACTGGTCCATGATAGAAAATGAAGCTTGCAACCTTTTAACAATTAACTGCCACATTTAAATGAATATTGTAATGGCTAATGCTTCCTGTGTAAGAAATCATGTTGTATCAGAAGAGATTTAGCAGGAAAGTGAGAGAATGTTTCACACAAGTTTTCTCTGTGGCTGGAGGCAATGCAAAAGTATATTGACTGTAAGCGGTGCCTGTAGTAGAATTGTCTTTCAAACCATATTTCACACCCAGTCAGAATTTCCATTTTACATCCTTGTTTTGTCAGATGAATGTCTGCCTCTGAGAAACTTGTGACCATTTATGTATATCATTCATGATACAAATTTCAAAATAAAATTTTAAAACATAATTAGAAGTTTGTATTTTTTAACGAAAGCTCTAACAAAAAAAGTAAAAAATAGCATCCTAAAAAAAATAATTTAGTCCTGCAGTAAGCAGGAACCTACTAGAGGCTGTTATAATGCACCGTCAATATTTGCTAACATACATACGTGAAAATTCTTTTTTGGGTTGGTATGAGAGGCAGAGCCCCACTGCTGTTGCCTCTTTTGCCTGCAGGAAAGCCAAGTAGATGATGATGACGCTTATGTCTTTGGTCCTCCTTCTTCCTTCTCCTTCACCTCCATGCATCATTCACTCTCCCTTCCTCAACATGGTGTGCATATCGCATACCTCATTTTTCCGCTCTGCTTTTCCCCCTTTGTCATTGGTCATTGCCTTAGAGGGCTGGGAGCAGGTTCCTTCTGCCTGTCTCTGACAGAGAAGCCGCAGAGGTGAATAAACAGCAACCTGCTCCTGAACTCCAAGAGGCCCTGAAGAGGAAGACGCTGGTGGGAGTACAGGTGGCATTGGTAAAGAAGGGACCTCCAAAGAGAAGAGCTACCTCCTGTATGTCCTCATCCTGGGTGCCTGACTGAGATCCTAGGTATGTGGAGCCAAGCCACGACTGAGGGACAAAGGGGTGCAGAAGGATAAGAAAGAAGAGTGCTGAAAAAGAAGAGTGTCGAGAGTACAGGCTTGCCTAGGTGCTGTAATGCCTGTTATGACTTGGTCTGTATTAGTCATGTTTCCTCCTCACAAGCTTGGTAACTGCTGTTATGCAGTGATGGCCTGCCACCTTCATGGTTCAGCTGATTGAGAAAAGTGGAGCAAAGCCTCAGAGGAAAAGCTGTTAAAACTAGCCCACAATCAGTTCTAAAGAAATCTAAATTTATGTTTTGTTTTAAGTTACGAAGCTAGTGCTTGCCCTTTTGGGATGCTTTAATAGCATTAACGCTGATTTTTCCCCAAATAATTTTTTTTTCGCTGGACCAGATCAGCGTAACTTCAGAAAGAAAGCCAGTGTGAGTGAAATTCAGGCTGGATGAAAAAAGGTCCCCTTCTGGGTAGCTCATCTCAGTGCCCAGCATTATCTCAGTAAGACATTTCTCCTTGCTTCCCTGGCAAAGGACTGTCTATAATGTTCCTGAATATTTAATGTCTCTCAAAAGTATCATGAAGCTTATCTTCTATGAAAGCATGAGGCAATGACTGCAAGGGAAGATAAAGTAGAAAATAGGTATGAAAGGGTATAGCTAGCAGTCTGCGTTTCTTCTGGCTTGACTCCTTTTTCCTAACCGCAGTTTTTGCATATAGGGGGCACCCGTGGGCACTAAGAAATGCATCCACTCAAAGTGAAATCCCTAAGGAAATCCCATCAAACCTTCCTTCTTTTCTGACCTTCAGTTCCTCCCTTCCTCTGTCTTCCCTCTCCTGCCCTTAAAACCTCTCCCTTCTGCTGAGGAGCAGAGAGTGCAAGTTTACTTTATCAACGGAGCTGTTAACTGTGTCCAAGCAATGGCTCACTTAATTGCTGGTAGTAGTGGGATGGTTTTCTTACTCAAGCCAAGCGGGATCACAGGATGTGCTGTAATAACTGCACTGAAACCATGGGCAAAAGAGAGCTTCGTCTTCACAGGGAAGGTTAAGGGCTGCCAATTAGAGCAAGGCACAGATATGGGGGTTCAGGAAAGACATCCTTTTCTGGAGGGAGTCGTTGCAGATGGGGAGTACAGGAACTTAGGACGATTAACACAAGATGAGAGAATGGAAGGGCTTTTCTGAAAGTACTATGGCTAAAAACGACTAAGGGAATGTAGGGCAGGACTGGAGGTCTAGGATTTAGGAAAAACACTTAGTAGGGCAGGGATGAGGATGGCTTTTCTAGGTCTTTATGGTGCAAGGGTGGTCGAGTTTAGGTACTGTAGATTTCTGCAGCTAAAGACTCAGGCCTGCAGTGTACTGATTTAGGGTGGGTCATTGTATGACTTGTATATATATGGGAAAGGAAGGAAATTTTGAAGTGTGTGTCTGATCTCCAAAGTTTGCTACCGTCTGTGTTGGACTGTTCTCCATTTAAATTTAGAGCAATATCCAATTGCCGGTAAGTAAGTTAAATGCAAAGTCACTGTAGTTTTCTTGCAGATTAGTTTTTCTAAAGCTGTTAATGTTTTGTAACCAGAGTTCCTTGTTTGCTATTTTCTGCTTTCCAGAAACATTCGATATATATACAAGAAAAGACAAAAGCCTTAACAGTTCCCTTAATACATTTCAACCAGTTCCCATCCTTTCTGGCAGTTTGTTGTAATTTTCTGTGTTGAACATGTGACCTTTTTTTTTTGTATAATTAGAAAAACATTTTTGTACAAATTACCATGAGCCACAATTTTCAAGATAATTTCTTCAGATTGAAAACATGCTGTTTCTAGCTTCTAGTATTACGCCATAAAGTTAAATCCAAACAAATTACTAGTACCTGCACAGGTTCAATTTCCCAGAATTTTAAGCTTGAATTCCAGAAATCCAGTTTTGAAAACAAATTTCTCAGTCACCAGCCTCCAGATTCAATAAGACTTTTGGTGACCTATTGCCTTAGAAAATCTGATCTAACAGTTTATCACTAAGCTAGCATCTGTTAATCTTCATTTAAAACGTCCCATTATACTTTCGATACCTAAATTCTCCATACTTCTGTGCAAGTGCCCTTGACTAAATAGAGCAGTTGTGTATCCTTGCATATCCAGTCTTTCCTTCATTTGCTTTCCACTCACTTCCAGTCTTGTGGTAGCTGATCTTTGTGCCTAGATTCAAAATATTTGTGGCAGTCTTTTCTGTGATCATTTTTTCATACTGCCGGCATTTAATTGAAATACTTCATTGTTTGCTTGTTTCTTGCCAGTTTTCTTTGTTGTATAAACTGAATGTGCTACTTTGTGTAGCAATACTTTGTTGTAGCTGTGGAAATTTAAAGATGTGAATGAGGCTGGTGATCAGAGGTCAGTTTTTTGCCTCAGACTTGTAGTATTCACATGTGCTTTTCTTACTGGATGACGTCAATGTGAACACTTGCTAACTTGGTAAGGACAGCTTTCAGTTAAATTCACGGGCTGGGGGGGGCGGGGGAGGGGGGTGCGTGTGGATGCGACTTAATGCCCAATGAGAAGTGTGGAGACTAAGTGGACTTGGATACTTGTCACAGATACGCAGCAATACTAATTATATGACTTCCCTGTCCTATGGGACAGCACGGGCCAGGGCAGGCTGAGGCAGGTTAGGGAGGCAGTTCCAACCCTGCAGTGCATCGTCTTGGGGCAGGGCTGGGTGTCCTCTCCATTCCCTCTCAGGTGCCTGTGACATCTCACTTATCCATCTGGAGTGTGTCTTGAGGTCTCTTCCAGATGTCTCCCTGGGGTGACAGACAACTTCAGTCAGGAGATTGGGTAGAGGATATGCAACCTTGATTAGCCTTTTCACATTCCTACAGCACTGGCTGGCACTGGTGCTGGCATTCCCAACCTGTACCCTCAGAGGTTCTCCACATGCCACAGTGACACGTTAAAGAAATAGTAAGATTTCTATTAATAGTTAAAAATTACAAACTGGTATTTCCATTAATTCAGATCAGTGTCTTATTCTCAACTGGGGTTCTTTTTCACTTAACTAATACAGCTCATTTTCTTCCATAAGCTTGTAGAAAAAGATAGGATTTTTTTAACTGATAGTTGTAAATGCATATTTTACATTTGTCATTTGATAATTAAAACTTGCAATACTTACTTTGCAAAGGAGAACCTTTGATTATGAATGTATTTGTTTAGTGAAGTTCTATTCAAAAGCCACATCACGTCCAGTCCTTTTCATTAAAGTACTTAAGGACATGTTTGACCTTTAGTACTTTGCTAAATTATTATAGGTTTTAGATTCGAGGTGAAAGTTTTGTATCAGAGCTCTTGGTGAGTGCCTGCAGAGATATTATAAACTATGTATTTATCTGGTACAGGAGGCTAAAAGAAGAACATACTTGGCTTCTCCAGAAAGGCTGTAAAACAATTTTTATAACTGACTTGGAATAAATTTTATGCCCCAGTGAATTTTGACTGAGAAAATAAACTGGTGATGTGCAAAAAAAATTTTTTTGTTTAGTTACACAAATTACTCTAAATTAAATTCTAAATCTAAGTTGCATTTCTCCTCTGGTCCAGAATATGCCAAAACCATTTCCTGAAATGTTCTCTGAACATGACCCTGTGAGGCAAAGAGAAACCAGCTGTTCCTAGGGAGCTCAGACAGGAACCAGGACAGCCAGCTGTTTGGATTCACCAGCTCAAAGCAACCCAGTCCTTCTTGCATACAAGGCCAGCAGTCTCTCCTTATTTGTGTAAGGTGGGCAATTCAGAGTCTGTGTTGAATACAAACAGGCTTTCAGATTTCGTCCTCTTGTGTGCACTTACTATCTGCTCTCTAAGCATGGCCACATTTGACATGAGACTAAGGGTGAAGAAAGGGTGATGGGGTGGAAAATGAGAGGATTTTGATGATTTTGAGGAGTGTATGTTTCTGCAAGCAGTGATTGTGATCTCAGTAATTTGACATAAGATCCCTGGTAGTCTAAATGCAAGCATACCCCAGGCTGCAGCTGTGAAGTTAGCTGCCTTCTTGCCTTCCCAGCACTTCAATGCAATTCCCTACACCTGTGGACTCTAGCTTTGGAAAATAGAGGCTGAAAAGGAAGAATGTACTGCAGTTATTTCATCTTGCTCTCTCATTTCTGGTTGTCTCCTTGTTCTTATTTCCATGCAGGTGCTATCTCCTACAAACAAGAAAGTGGAAAGGAGTATATAAATTCCAAATTTGTAATGTGCTTCAAATACAATAATGATCTTTTGTGCATTAAATTCTAACACTTCTAGAAATGAATCCAGTGCTTTGTGTTGGCTATACTAGGTACAAGGTTGTTTGTTGTTTTTTTTTTTTTTTTTAAAGTCAGGACTCACGTTTTTTTTTATGCCAGGAAGTTCCTTGCTGTATTACCTTAAAGAACTGCACATGACAAAGAAAGAAGAGCCCTTTATATATCAGTCGAATGTAGCAACATAAAATATCTTTTTAATAGCATCCTTTTCAAAAGCTGCATTCAAATGGGAAAAAACCCAAAACATGAAGCATATTAGAAAGGCACACAAAAAAAAATCTCTTACCCTTAGTGTTTTATTAAATAAGGAACAAATAATCAGGTAACTACAACAGCAGGTCTGACTGCAATGCTGCCAGCTGTTCTGTGTTCTCAAGAGCAAAACTCTGCTTAGCTTTTGGTAGAGTAATTTTCTTCTAAAGTTTATTAGCTTTTTACAGGGGCCCAAATACCTTTTATCTCCATGTCAGCCAGCCTGCTGAGAGACAGGCATATTTCACAGATGTGAACCCACAAACAGAATGGCATACCTGTACTAGCAAAGTCTAAGAGTCTTATGGGGAAATCTGACTGGCACCAGGTCATCTGCAATATGGATCTTCTTCATATTCTACGTGATTTGCTTGCTTTTCTGGTAAGTGCTTTAAGAAAGGAAAGAACAAAAGACCAGAGATGTAAATGAGACACCACAGGCAAATGGGTAGGAGGAAATTGTTCATCATGACGTAAGTGTTGATAGATTTATCTGTTAAATAAATAAACAGTGAAGAAATAATAAAAATAGTGTTATTTGTTGTTGATGCCATGGCCGTTTGAAGGAGGCAGAAACAGAATCATAGAATCATTTAGGTTGGAAAAGACCTTTAAGATCATCTAGTCCAACCATTGATAATAGGGTGTTCTTACTGCCTTTTTTCATAGCACATCAATATGTTTCTTTGCTAGCTTGGTCTGTGGGAGGTTCTAATCAAAGCCAGTGTTGTTCACAGAGGAGCAGTGGAGGAGATCGTTCTAAAATTGTGGCGTCTTTGCTTATCAATCAAAGGCCAGGAGAGGATTTCCAGTGGAAACTCTCCCTGTCATGGCTATTGTATCCAGCTCTCTGCAATATAAAGGGTCTTAAGACTTTTGCTTTTTCCCCCAAATTATACACTGTAGCAGTCAGAGGAGTGAATACAAAACACATTACATCATTTTTCAAAATGTTTTTGTTTTACTATTTGCCCTTGAACTTTCTGCAAAAAAGAAGCTCTAAACTAACTGACCCAAACCAAGGAAACAAATTATTTAGAAATTCTCATGCCTATATTTTAGAAACATCCTCTAGTAAGCTGACTTTTTATTTCCTTTTCAATTTAGGATACACTAAAACCTGTAGTTTTAGACAAAGTTGAAAAAAAAAAGGTTTGACAATATAGGAGGATGTTCAGTCACATTTCTACAGGTTTTAATTTAAAAAAAAATCTGGATACATTTCTGTTATTTAAAAGAAAAATATCCAAAAGCCTAGATTATAAAGTGCTGTCTTTTCATTTGGTCAAAAAAAAAGCATGTTTTATTTCCATTTAAAACCATCATATTAAAATATACTGTTTAAAACATTCTGTCATGAAATCTTACCAATTGCAAACACTTCATGATTGTCACATTCTGTGTTGCTGAGTGTCATTTAAAAGCACTGTCTTCTGCATACATATGGATTTTCATGGTTATGCTGATCATAAAACGATCATTAACAGGGACTGCAAATAACATACTTTTCTTTAGCACATCAGTTTGATAGACATGATCTACCTTCTTTATAAAAAGAATTAAAATCCCTCAGCAGAAAAAAGAACTAAAGCTTGGTTTTATTGGCAAAAGGGGATAGCTAATCATACCAAAAGCATTACACAGATAAACAGTACTATCCTTTTCAAAGCTTAATGCTTGTCATCTCTGTTTAAACAAAGCAATATATGCTGAAGAAATGAATTATGAGTGTAATGTTTCACTATCACAAACATTCCTTTAAAATTATACTTGGGATTTCAATTATCTGAAGTTTCGAAACTGATGGTTTGATACAGTAATATTGATTGCTCTCCAATACTTTAAATTGAGGTGGTTCTCCATGGTCTCTTATCTTGGGTATGTTACCAGATTTATAGAGTCACTGATTACTTTAGTCTCTTACTCTGTAGCTTATTATTAAAGTTTACCCTTATGTGTGATTCTTTTATTAAATCACTAAGATACAGACACACAATTTGTGATGCCCAGAGGCCACTTTAACTAACCAATCCTTAAAGCAAGTTTAGTTTAATTTAATTCACAGAAGATCAGAAATATACAAATTTTATCACAACTGTAAAAATTCCCTAGTACTAGAGCACAGAAAAAAAATTAATGTTCAGAACTGTTTAGAAGTACTAAACTATTCCATATTGCATGCAACTTCTTGCCTGGTTGGTAAGTGCAGCAAAGTCCCATTGTTATCCCAAATGTTACATTATTTGATCGTTTCTCTTCCTGCCATTATTCAGGTGTCTGTAGTCTGGTTCTTCCTCCATTCTTAGTCACTTCTGGGCCATCCATGATCGTGTGACCTTGCATGAAGGAGAATTGAAAGGGTTTCAATATTTGACTTTTCACTCACTCAGCTTTCACCTGCAATGAACATGCAGATCTGGTTTTCTCCTTCGGAATATCTAGAAATATATCTGCTGTGCATAATTAAATTGTAGAGCTCATTGCTGCGGTTTATTTTAAACACTCAAAATATTAATAAATTCAAAAAAAAGTTAGAAAAATTCATGGAGAATTTGGCTTTCATGTGCTATTAAACATAGCAATAAAGATGCATTCTGTAGTCTCTGGGTTAGGAGCTCCCGGTACATGATGAGTACTGGGAAGACAAAAAGAACGTTCTGTACTTCTGTCTCATGCAGTTTTTCCTAAGCTGCTGACCACTGTTAGGAACAGAGTACTTTACTGAGACCGTTAGCCTGATTTAAAATCTGGCAAAGAAATACAAAAATGGTGGTACCAGAGAAGCTAGATCAATGGCTAGAGAACAAGTGTCTTTCTTGCTGAGAACAAGATGCCATGCCATGCCATGCCGTTATGCTGCTCCATTCAGCTCTCTGTCTTCACTCTACCAGACATACCTAATGAAAGCTTTTGTCATTTTTCCTTTGCGCTAGCTCAAGGATTCCAGAAATCCTTCTTTATACCACTTTAACATGCATTATTCCTTTTCAATTTCTCCTATATTCTCACTGGTGCTTTAATTTGTGAATGAATGGATACATCTGTGAAGGACACCTCCCTCACAGGCTAGAAGCAGTTTAAGTCGCATCTTGATACAGAGTGGGGATGCAGCCTGACTGCATCTAGACCTGCATAGCTGAATGCAGCAGAGACATGGCTACATCCACCTGGACTTTCAGTCAGCTCTGTTATGTATTCTTTGAATCCCTTGGCTAGAGACACATTCCTTGCAATACACTAAATCTTCTGATTGCCGTCAAATACCTGTGCCCACTCCCTACTTGCTATTTTTCTCATTTTTATTTTTCCCTCTTACTATGCCAGTCCTTGTCCATCACACTGGGCTTTGTCATCCTTTTTTGTTCATTTCTGCTAAATTAAGCTTTCTGTATTTATCCATACAGACTCTGAACTTACTTTTTGTACATAGCTACTAGATTTCCTCCTCAGTGAATCCTTCCACAAGGCCCATTTAAACCACGTTACTGGACAGAAATATAAAAAAAAAAAACATAACCAAACAAGACTAGTAAGGGCTAAAAATTAAACCCAGAGAAATTGAAATAATTTGTAAAAGTTAGACAAACATTAGGTGTATGTAAATTTTTATTGAGAAAAAGGAGAGAATAAGAATACCAATGAAAGACTAGTATAGTAGGATTAATTACAGTGGACAGCGGACAGCCCCAGTTCAGCATCAGAGTCTGCTGGCGATGATCATTGGAGACATGCAGTCATTTAAAGGTCAAATAAACTTATATAAATTAATCTCAGTGGAAGTTATAAACTTTAGGCATTAAAGGCAGTAGCTGGTAGAGATAGACATGGTAATAAAAATAGAAAATCAAGATAAGAAAAAAGATAATAGAAGCTGAAACTAGCCAAAAGAGAGAAATATATATTGAACATTAGCTAATAATACTTGCACTGCAAATGCTTCCATTCTGTAACGCAACAGTTCAGTCTTTGAGAAGGAATGGTGGTCCTCTTAAGAAGGAAAAGTTGGCAACTTGAAGACTTATAAAAAACCATCAGAAAAGAAAATTTATTCTGAGGAAAGGAATTTGGGGACATTCAAAGTACCAGCAGTCACTGAAATTGGGATCAACTATAGCGTATTTTTATGAAATAATGGGGAAAAGGCATTTTAATAATTAGATGAATTTTAATAATGGGGTTAGTACATAGCTATGAGTAACCAGTTATTTTAGAAACAAGGCTGCATTTACCAATTAAACTTTTATATCTGCCAAATAAAGGGACAGACTGTTACCTAATTTCAGGAAGAAACCATGAGTTGTCAGAATTAAACATGAGTATTTGATCTAGAGCACCTTAATTGGCTTATTGTATTTGCTATGCCAGAAGTTTTCTTGTCTCTTCTAGTGTTAGCTTTAGAAAATCATCATTATTAATACAAAGCCTCAGTACTTTGTTAAGTTCTCCAGATCATACTCGTGTCTTATATTTTGCAAGGCATCAGAACTAAATTCTGCTTCATGCTGTGGCAGACTGGGGAGAATGGGACAATTTAATACACAGTAAAGTAGAAATTGATTGCATTTTTCATTTTCTTATTTATTTAATCAGTGAGCGTCTCCTGTGTTCTTTACTTGGAGATTAAATTCAGTTTATCTTAAGCCATCACCACACTTCCAGTTTTTTGTATGCTGGAGGTTTCTGGACTGGTAACAAAAAGCTGCACGGATAAGGACCACAGATCTACAGGCTTTAATGGCTATGTAAGGGAGAGTTGGGCCATAACAGAGATGATGTCAGAGCACTTTTGAGTTGTAATATAAATAGCTTAGTTGCATGGTTTGACTAGAATACTTGCCAACCATATAATTAAGGCAGGCATTGCGTTGTAATTTTTATTTTCCCCTTAACACCCTGTTTAGAGGATAGGGTGTGTAAAGCCTGTTCAGACATCTTGTTTCAGGCTGTCTGTAGATTTGTGGAGGAAATACTGAACTGATTATGAATTCTCTCTGCTGCTGTCCATGACAGCATTTGTATGCACACCACAGGAAAAACTTTTTCTGTATACATTTTTCAGTCCCTCACATTGTTGCTTCCCTTAACAAAAGCCTCAGGTTTTGCACAGTAGCTGCAAAAGATCCCGTTGACAAAATATTACCCAGCACAACCCCATATTCAGGGGTAAACCATACCCTGCCACTGTAATCTCTTTGCCATTCAGTCAAGTCCCGAAGACTCTAAGGAATTGGCTTGCACTGTACCAGTACTGCTAGTCTGCACGATGGGGACAAACACAGAGTAAGAGGTGTTGTGGATGCTGTGCACTGTACCCTACATGCAGATTGCAGACAAAGACCTCTGCCAGTGAGGTATAATTTGGAGCAATCCCAAAGCCTCTCTGAAATGTGCTGCAGCTGGGTTCCAAGAGCCAAGTCCTCAGAGACCCTGCTGTTTGAATCATTACAGAGCACATCTTTGAGACTTGCCAACTGTAATATTTCAGTTTTCATACAAATATCCAATTTATTCCCATCATCAAGGTCCATTTATCTCTATAAAAACAACAACCCACAAAATACAGATTTGTTTATTTTGAACATTACCCTGTAGTAAGTAAAACTAACAGTAATTCCACAATAGTTTACAGTCCTGGATAATATTTGTATTCATGGTATTTGATAGTGGATCATTCTCTGCTAGCTGCATGATAATATACTTCCTTGATTTTAGGTATCATTTTAGTATTGATCTTTATTGTGATGTTACTGTACATTAATAAAAAAATTGGTTGCACTACTATTTTCAGTCTGGAAATCAGTGAAGGTGTGGCTAATCCATGGTCTCACCTATTTTCCATGGTCAATTACACATTTCTTGGAATTTTTCCATCCATTAAAACCTCATGGAGAAAAAGCACAGGTTCTTTTCTTAGCAATGCTTGGAGACATAGCAAAACACAGAGCATTTGATGGAGCATAAATCAACCACTCTCTCCATCTACATTCGGCTTTACCCATTTTTCAAAATGAGAGGTTCTTTAATAAATAGCAGTTCTTGGCACTATCACAGACACAGTGATGTTGAAAAATCACACTCATTCTGGTCAGCTAGATTTGCAGTTTAAAAAAAAAAAATCAAACTTCAGTTGACTGTATCACTGCTGTATATTTGCATTTGAAATCTCTTCTTCAGAAAGGTTTTGTCAATAGGTCTATCAATACAGTCAGTACTGCATTAATTTAATTCTTTTTACTTTTATCTTTCCTTCTAGTTATGGTTTTGATACATATTTCATTGTTTCCCAAAGATACCCAGTGTGAAGCAAGCACTAACAAAAAACAGAGAAGGAAAAGATAAACACAGATTCATGGAAATGAAACAGAAAAAAAGGTTAAATATAAATCAAGCAAATTAACAAGATTCAGAAGAAGGCAAATTTGGAGAAATAGCTAGCACCAGATTTGGAAGCTGATAAACAAAATTCGGTCTTTGATATATGATGTGAAAATGACAACATGTTCAGAACAGTAAGACCCATCCAAAATCAAGAGATCAGCATGACGAAATATACAGGGAAGAGTGGGAAGGAGTAGCAAAGTGAAAACAGTAGGGGGAAAGCAAGGACTAGAAACAGGGGAGTTGTAAGAGTGATTAGATGACGTAATCTTAAAATATAGATTAAGATCCAATGACCATACTAGACAGAGAGATTTTCAGGGATGATTTTAGTATATCCCCCAATCTGCCTAACCTGGACAATATCTAAATTAAACTTAGACCACTAAAGTTCCTAGATGCTTTATATTTCTGATTTTCTCATATGCAAAACTGGCAATGCCAAAAAGGCATATTTCAATTCTCAATGCCTGTCATGAGTGTGCGCTAGCAGGATTCAGTCAGGCCAATCACCCAAGGGCTAACTCAGTAGACCTGCTCATCACATGGTCCAGAAAGCAAAGAAACAGTACACTGAGAAGACTGCAGCTTAAATTCTGTTCCTTAAAAACTTTTTTAGAAAAGGACAGATCTGTTTTGGGGAGAAAAAAAAAAACACAAAAAAACAAAAAAAA
>VYXH01007849.1:0-20171 GCA_013397275.1 Burhinus bistriatus
CCCATGCTGCGTGCATTGGTGCATATAAGCATCCACTGCAAAGTGAGATTTTATGTAGAGAGACACAAGTCAAATTGGTTACTAGAAGCAGTTTTATTAACTTGTGATTCTTTACGGCAGTACTGATTGAGTCAATCTTTGTATAGACAATCCAGTACAGCAAACTGAGCACCTAGTTCAGCCTGCCTGTCTTCATCACCTGTGATGATTCACAGGAAGGAAAGAGTTGGTCTGTCACATAAATCTTTGGGTGAATTTACAGAGCTGACAGCTAGAAAAAACCATCTGTAATTCTACTTGCAAACTGAGTATTGGTGCTATGGAAACCAATGAGAGTTAATAAACACCAATCCATGAGTTGTTATGTTCAGAGTCACATCATAGCACAGAATAGCATTTGAAAGCATGTTAAGTGTAGAAGTAAGTCTGGAAAACAGGCTTTTTTTTCCTTGTGACAACTCAGTAAACAAAATAATTTGTAAATAATGACTCAAAAGCGGGTAATGAGGGTGTGTGAGGGAGGAGAGGGAAGGTCAACATCTTTAATCTTGGTTTTGAATGAAATAGGACCCTTCTGTGGGCAACTGTTTTGGATACGCAAGAGATTAAAAGATAGTGGGTGTAAAATGATAAAACAAGGGTAGAGTCATTGACTTCAGCTGGCTGATTTCCCTATGTGTTGGAGTAATAGAAGCATATTAGAGCGCTACCATATATACAGGCCAACTCTTGAACTGGCATTTACTCTTTGTAATGCATGCAGAACCAATGGGATTGTGCAGACAGTAAACAAAACTGGTTTCTATCCTTTAGGCCATTAGCATACAGCCTCCGCTGTGGACTACACCTGTGTATTAGCTGGAGGTACATCACTCTTTTTATTATACACATATTTGTGCTTCAGAAATAATGAACCATTTCCTTCAACAGTAGTTGAAAACCTAAGGCACCTTTCAATTTTCCTACCATTTTTTCTTCCATGAAAGGGTTTTGCCTTTTCGAAATTAGAGTTTACAGAAAAGCCTTCAGGACACTACTTGACTTCCAATCAATCTCTCCATGTTATCTTCCCCAAAATGGAACCGAAAATTGCAGCTGACAGAGACAGAAAGCTCAATGCATAGGCTAAAAGTAATAGAGACGACTATACGCAGCCTTTTGCAGAGACTCCATGTGCAGAACATTAAAAAAGGGAGAAAAGAAGATGTTTCAGAGGAGATGACAGTGCTGTGTCAGTAATTTTAGCTGATGGGGAAAATAGTCATGACAAAAAAAGGAGACAAATTCTTAAACAAATATAAAATTAAAGGAAGAAACAGACTGTGGAATTCAGTCAATTAAGGAAAAATGAAGGATCTCAGCACTATTAAGAGTCTTCTCAGTGCTCGATTCTTCCAAGTAGTCCCCAAGAGACCTAGAGATTCCAGAAGTTACTCCTTTTTATTCTCCTGAAGCTTGTATTTCTTCGTGTTTAACACTGATTTAGAGTTAATTTTGCTACTGCTGTTATTTTCTAATGTTGTTTGGGGGTTTTGTCCCTTGATAGCAAGAGGAAGGCAAAAAATGCTCTGTTTGCTCCAATTGAAACTTGTCTGTAAAGCAAAAAAGAATGCCAGCTGTTTCTCAAACAGGCATGTTCTCTTGGTTGCCTTAAAAATAAATTTAAAAAATCCACTTGGGTTTCAAATATTTATTGCCTCTTTTTTGAGAACCTCACAGTAGTCTCATAAGTGCTACTTTTTCTGTGTCAGCTACCAAAATGATCAAACATTAAGACTTTCTGATCAGGTGGAGCTGTCTGGATGCATAGGTTGTACAGGTCTGAAAGCTGTGCTTTCCACACCTGCTACAGAAAACAGCCAGGTCATTTAATCTGTATTTTTCTGTTGTTGCTTTGCTCTGGCCTGAATGGATTTAGGAATCCTACTTAAACCAGTACTGGGATTATCCTAGTGAGATGTAAATGAACAGTTAGCCCCACTTCCAAAATGTTATATATTTAGCAATACCAGAGTGACTGAGACACATTTCTGTAAAATGATGACAGAAAACCACTCATTTACATCACAGCATCACAGAAGAGAATAGCTGCACAGAGCTAGAGCACTAGCACAATGGTAAGTGACTTAATTGTTTAATACTGACATAAAATAAAATTCTGCAATTCAGTGTGAAGGCAAGACTTACATAAAAACAACAGAGCTACTACTTTAAATGAATTATATTAATTAGCCTTCTTTGTGTCAGTTGTCTCATGTGAGTCATGTAAACAGGAACTGAGGCAGAGTGCAATATTTTGCCTTGACGTGGAAACAAATTGCTCCAATGCTGTCGATACAATAGCACTAAGGCCTTCTGGAACCATGAAACGTGTAACCAACCCAACTGGAAGAATACAACTGAGTCAAATTTATTAACACAAAGAAAGGAATGGCCTATCTTACTTACTTTGAAAGGAGGACTGGAATCACTTGGCCTCGCTGAAAAATCAAAAGAGATGATGAGATCAACGCCTCTTTGAGGTCTTAAGATAAGTGGGTATGGCAGGTTAAATGTAAGCCCGCTGTCCACTATATGAATCTTTTTGCTCTTCACATCTAGTGGCTCATATATCCTCTCAAACTCATCAGGATCTGAGCAGAACAAATGAAAACAAAACAAAACAGGAACACACCAGTTAAGAACTGAAATTATGATGGGCTTTCAAGTGTTTCCCCAAGTACTGAAGATTCCACAGAATTCAGAATTTACAGTATCCCAGCTAAGCATACCATGAACTCATGTGTAACCTTAACTCTCGTCTTAACAACCGGAGAATCCAGGGAACAAAACAGAGTTGGAAGGGACCTCAGCAGGTCAAGTACACAAACGCCCTGTCCCAAGGCAGAAGGAGAGGTGGCTCGAGGCAAAACTGAAGGGGACAAATGCTCAGGTTTGACCCTAGCCTTCCCAGCTTTACCCCTTCATCCCCAACAACTCATACAGAAAGGAAAGTGTTTATGGGACATTAAGAGACAGATTCCTAATGTACATCCCCCTCAATGTCCTACAACCCCTGCCCAAACATCTTCTCCCAGGTTCCCTCTGAAACCCCCTGTCCCCCAAATAACTGAAATTTGCCTAAAAAGCCTTAATGTGGCTCTGCTCTTGCATGATGCTTGGACTACCAAGCCAAATCACTTGCTTTTCAACCGACACCAGATCTCATGACCTCATACTCACTACTACAGTAGGAACCAAAAGAAACGGTAACCCATATCCATATTTGAAATTTAAGCATTGGGCAGAATTACATGTAAGCCACTTACTGCTATTACCATCGTGGTACAGTATAAAATAGTCTCTTATATCTAACGCCCAAACTGAAGGCTGAAGAAGATGATGTTTCCCCTTTAATTCCAATATTCCCTAGGTGAAGCTCAGGAAAAAACAAGCAATTTTTCATAAGTGTCTTTGCACTTATCCAAGTCTCTGGATACTACTAAATGATCCCCACAGTACTTAAAACTTTTCTCCTGACAGTCTTTTCTTGCTCTAGATCTTAAAAATGCATGGTTTTGCCTTTTTACTAAAAACTAACGCTCGTATCTGTAGAGGGCAGTGTAATCTAAGGAATGCTGAATAGACTAATATAATTATTTCTTGTATAAATAAATTTCCTAGCACCTACATACTGGCAATGAAAGTAATCTGAAGAAGATATTTTTATGTGAAGATAATCCATCAAAATAATTCAAGCTCTAATTCCTATCATTTCAGGATCTATGAGAAAAAATTATTGTTATGAGCAGCAAAAAAATCTCAGAGCAGATATTTTGACTTCTTATTTCTGTTATTATTATTATTTATTAGACGTCACTTTGCCAAGTAATGAGGCACCAGTTTCTTAATATTCACCTTGATTTCTAAGGGGGAAAACATTTTTAAATCATTGCCTATTGCTAAAGGGCTAAGTGTGTTTAGAGACTTATTTTAGAACCACATATATTTCATAACAATGAATTAGCATCAATCAATGAAAATATACTAGTGTTCATCAAATTCATCACAACTAAAAAACCACAGGTAAAAAAATACGCTTACTACCGATCCTTTTAGCACAAGTAAACCAGCTTTGTTTTCCCCTTCCTTTCTACAGTCAACATTTCAAGCATAATTTAACCCTTGTTCTCAATAGAATTTCTAAAAATTGCAGAAACATTTTTGTTCAAGTTTTGTATTATGTTATTTTACAAAATTTTAATTTGAAAGTCAACAGTGATCCTTTAAACAAGACTTGTACCAACTATAATAAAGTTTGTGATGGGAGTGTTACTGCATACACAAACTTCCTACCAAAAAAGGCATTGAAGAACAAGACGGGTCCCATTGCTTACAGCCTTCATGACTCTCTCATCAAATTTATCATCATAACTTTATGATATTTTAAATGATAAAAGATCATAATGCCATCAATAAATTTATAATGAACAATAGATTGTTTTTATTAGTCATGGTCTTCTGTGATTACAGGAGAAATTCAACTTAAAGGTTTTTCTTTTTATTATAATTCATTTTAGAAGTACATTTCTAAACTTTGAACTGAGAAGAAAAGTCCCAAAGTATAACTTGCGTCCATGTTATGGGGTCAGAATTCAAAAAGCAATTAAAATAGTCCAGTGTTATTTTAACAACATGACTTTAAAAGCAGACTCAGACTGTAATTTTATTTGATTTACACAGAATCTGGAGCCAGAGGCCAAAAGCAGCACACAACGCCCCAGTGAGACAATGCAAGCAGGCAGACTCAACTGTGGGTCAGGACACCACAGGTTTGCCTGCAATTGCTCCTGGGAGAGGTGTAATGTACCATAAGCGTTCCTGATGCTAAAAGAAGCATCGCCTACTCTATAGCCTGCACTGGGTAAGAAACATTTGCTCTTTTTATACTTTACAACACATGAATCCAGGACAATCATTCTATATACTCTAGCAGCCCTGGTAAGTCAATCCATCATTATTACCAAACAGTATGAAGACTGAACAGAGTATTTATGCTCTGAGAGCCTGGGACGTTAATTTTCAGCCCATGCAGACTGCTTTCAGGAAAGACGCATCTATGTTACAAGAAGCTTTCAGTCCATCAAACAGCAAACTAGGAGAAGTCCAAGATGTTTATAAGTACAGCTCTGTGTGAAACCAGCACAGCATGCCTATCTGATTTGTAGTAATCGGATACACAAACCGATATTAAGAATTGTTTGGAAATAAAAAAGAGAGCATGTTCTAGAGATAAAACTTTGTCACAGATGGCAGCTTCAATGGAATTATGGGAGATGAAAAGGGCATTTGCCACTGACGTATGTCTACTATAACAGTTTCCATAAATACTTAAATAAGAAAGCCGAGATTATGAGTTGTTTTTTCCCTATTGTTATTCACTTGGCATTTTCTCAAGTGAGTTTGGTGTGTTGTAACATCTAGGCACAGAAACAGAACAACTCTCAGTTCAAATGAAATCATTCAAGGGGCATAAAGTTTTAAAGCATATTCGAGATCAATTAAGAAAACACTCAGAATAAATAGAATCCATTGCAAAGTGAAACCAAGCATTTTACTTTCAGATCAGCAGCTAGGATCTCTGCTGTATGCACTGCAGACCCTAAATTCAGTCCTTATATGACTATAACATCGGCTTAGGTCTGCCACAGTTCATCCTCTGTGGTACAACTCAGTGGTTCTATAGAAGATCTGAGACAACCGGAGATATAAAGTATTATTTATATCCTTTTTGATTCATTTATTTCTCCTTTGGAGTGTCTGTTAATAAAGAGAAAGTAAGTCCCAAAGCAATTCAGACTTCACTCTGTAGTCAAGCTGATAGGTAAACTGCTAGTGGCAGGAATAAATATGCAAAGCTTAAATGCATCCAGTGCCTTGGTAATATACGATATTTGAAATTTACACCAAAGTTTCCTTTCTGTCTGCTCCTCTGGACTTCTAGCCTCTTACACATACTAGCAAAACTCACAGCATTAAAATCTGGATACACTTAATCACACTACTGAATGATTAAATTTTATATTAATTACAGAAATTTCAAGGGTTTTTTAACTATCCTTGACCATAATATTGCAACAACTCATAGCTGTTATGTTTGAGTTGTTAGTTCAGGTTTATGAGTGTGGGCTTCAGCTAACACTAAAAACATCACAGTTACATCAAACTTTTGCCAGACATTTTACCCAAAGAAATCTCAGGCACTCAAAAGTAATTGTCTCAGAGGTGCAGGCTCATTCTTCAAACCAGCATTTTATTTCAATTGGAATTAAAACCCAGGAAGTTGATAGATGATTCTGAAGACTATCCACATCTTAATTATGCAAAATTCTCATCAACTGTCTTTTTTTCCAAGCATACATTTACTACCCACTTTCCTGCCTCTTTTACAACTACTATAAATATTAAGATTATCCAGTTGTAAACACCTCTGAGATGATAAAAATATTTAGAAAGTTGAGTACAGATGGAAATGACTATACAACCACTCAAAGGGATTTGTTACATTAACAAATACACATTAGAGCGCGTCTGCTACTTAAGCTTTTAAACGACATCTGGTATTTACTATTGCATAATGACCAGCTAGGACAATCTCTTTCTTCTGAATAGAAAATAACAGCTGAAGTGACTACTATTACTACAAGGGATGGTTGGCAGTGCTGTGCCGCTACACAAGAACATGGAAGGAACACCACTTTCAGAGATTTGTAGTTCCTCGGCTTCATGGATGTCAGTAATAATCCAAAAGCTTACAGTTTGTATCACAGAAACTCTATGGGGAGGCTCCAGCAAGTATGCATCTTCACTGTGATGTAACTTTTCTATAGGGAAACTCACATCCTTAACTCAGTGCTCTGTTGCCTACTAAGGAAGAAAAAAAAAGCACCAGTGCCAGAATACTAAGAAATTCATTGGCTCTCATTAAAAAGATTGTAATGAACACTTGCTACAGCAAATCTTCAAAATACTAATCAAATGTGATTCATAATTCTATGTAGCTACTGTCCCAGACACCATATACTTGATTGAGTAGGGGAAAAGACTGAACTTCTTTTGCAAATTAACATTTTTCTGAAATTCTAATCTTCCATCCACATTCCTGCTTCCTGCCTTTGCCAACATGACATGTGGATGCATCTACACATCAGCCACACCTGAAATGCAAATTTAACTGACAGATCAGTCACACTAGGAACACTGTTTCAGCAAAGCAAGGATCTACAAGTAAAGTGTGTTGCCTCCACAGGTTTTTCAGAGGAAGGCAAAGACAGCAGAAGAGCTACAAATTTTTTGGAACAGGGAAGCCCTGTACAAGGACAATGAAAATTTTTATTTCCACCAGAAGGCTTAGCACCAATAAGAGAAAAGGAACAACGCAGGACACCCTTTGGAGTACCCAGGAGA
The DNA here is from genome assembly GCA_013397275.1 of Burhinus bistriatus. NCBI lineage: Eukaryota > Metazoa > Chordata > Aves > Charadriiformes > Burhinidae > Burhinus > Burhinus bistriatus. The sequence goes on from VYXH01007849.1 coordinate 7,447, forward strand.
GTGAGAAAGTGGCCTTAATGAAGGGCACCATACACAAAAGCAGCTTGGTCACCTCTGCCAGCAATTCCTTCAAAACAAAGAGCCATTTCCCCTCCAAAGGGTACTGACTGTTCTGCACACTCTGCCAGGGGACACGGGAGATAGACAGCAGACATAAGTCACTGTGCACTGCCCTCAGTGACACCCAGTCACCTCATAACCTCTGCTGCTGACCAATACTCATGACTGCAGCTACAGAAATGTTCTCCTGCCTTCAGGTATGTGCTGTTGTAAGCCTCACAGTTTGATGTTACCACACTGAGAACTCGCTGTTTCTGGTTTTACTAATGAATATGCAGCAACACAGGCTTTCTGCAAACTAACCTGCAACGGCTGCATCTAGTTCATCTTCCTCCACAGATTCCTGAGTAAGAAGGTCTGCCAGAGGAGAAAGTGGGTAACAGCTGTTGAGGTTCAATCCCAGCATGAAGTTGTGCACTTTCCCAGCACGCCCTTCCCTGGTGTTGAAAAGGGCACTGTCACCCACCAAAGCCATCAGCATTCTCTGCACCCAGCTTTCTTGGCTGCTGTTCTGATATTCTTGATTTGCCTCCACATTTTCAGTGCCTGTAGAGGAAAATGAAAATAACCAATGGTGAGACAGTTAACGTGTAAAGTATAAACCCAAGATTTCTGGGTCTACTAAAATAACGGCCCTATTAAAATAAAAGGAACTGGGTCACAGCCTTCTTTCAAGGAGCTGCAGACCGAATGAAGGAGCTTTGCTGCAAGAATTTCAGAGGAATGGAGAGAAACCATCCTCCTAACTTCACAGGCCAGTAAAACTTTTCATCTGCAGTATAGTAGCGTGGATGTGTCCATCAGGAAAATAGATTGAGAATGTGTTAGATGACCTGAGCCGGACTTAATTAGTTTGGACGGCAAGAGAAATTATGATAGGGCTTTATCTGTGCTAGTACCCAAAATGCAAACTCCCCTGGGCTCAGGGGTCAGACTTGAGTAGCCAAGATCCATAATCTATGTAGACCTGAATTCATCTGGATGTGCACCCTTCTCCATCGTTTGCTGACTGTCAGAAACCCAGCTTTCCTTAAGAAGGCAAAGTTAGTCTGCATAAAAGAGAATGCTATAGTGCAAGAATTCTAAAATATCTGAAAATATCCTTTCAGTAAACTGTAGACTATAATCAATATCTGGTTTTAATTAACTAAAGAGTAGAACAAAACATCCAGACTTAGCTGTCTACAGCTAGACATCACAGAAAAAATTACTTAGATTGACGTCACCTTGCGTTCAAACTGTCAAAACTTTGACTTTTTGAGGTGTTTTGTATAAGGACGTATTTCAGGCTTAGGCTGGATACTTTAAATCCAGCCCTGAAATGTGCCTCTTTAATCCAGGTTTTAAAGGAGTTGATTTTTATGTAAGTAGAGAGAAAACCAAGCATCAAACACCACAAAGTTTAGAGGTCCAACATCTGTACAATAATATTCTATGTAAGTGGAGGGATTACCAAGTGTTTACAAATCACAGATTTGTAGGTTGCCCGCTATGTCTACAAACTATGAGAGAAATGTAGTGTTTCGTGCTGGTCAAACTGCTTGAACAGGAAATCCGCAAATAGACACAAAATGCGGTATCACCGTCTCCGTATTATTTTACACGTAAGGGGAACTGAAGAAGTAATCATTTAACTGAGCTAATGACATAATTCACTGTCTCATTGCACAAGATTTTCTTTTTTTCCTGTAGGTCCTAAAATTACAAAAAGCTGCATTCTCATCTTTGCATTAGTTATTAAAATAATAAATTTCTTCATGTGAAAATCACTGTTGTCCCCAAAAGTATCATCAAATACAGAAAGCATTATTAGGATGAGACAGAGACACTGATTAAAATCACAGAAATCCCCAGGTGGTTTAGGCACCTAAGGATAATTTCAACAGGATCTTTTCTTCCCACTGCCCAGAGTTCCCCTTGTGGTTATGCCTCTTCCGGGAAACCGGATTTGGGCATTGTTTAAAACACTGCCAAGCACTAGGAATTTCCTGTATCAGATGTCATTTGTAAAGGTGCTGGAAGAAATCTGTGAATGCTGGAAACACATACAAATAGTTGATCAAGGAACTCTTAAAAACAATAGATAGCGTTAGTTTGCTGGGCTAATAACAATTCGAACATGCCTCTGAGCTCAGTAGCTTGCTAGCAACAGACTTCTGGAAATTACTGGCTCAGCAAGCCTTATTTTTGGATGTATGTGAAATTGCAGGCCTCTGTGAACCCCTGTTGGGCTGGTGCCAAGACTGAAGATATGTGAGAGAATCGTTTGATCATCAGCTTGAGCAGGAGGCATGAAGTCAAGCCAAAGGCCCTCCTGAGGTCTCTTGTTCAACATTTCTCTATTTTGCTGAGCCACTGGCTCCTTTAAGATCCTTGGGCTAGGCACTTAAGTTTTATCATTGGTATAAATGAGAGCAGAGCCCTCAGATACTAGACTATTGGTAAGACTAAGGAAAACCAGCTATGGCTAATTACCAACATCCACAAATTTGACAATGCTACATGAAAGCTGATGAAAAATGTAAACTATGAAATAAAACACGAAGATTTCCTTACCTTTTGGATGCTGTGATTCATCTTCACTGTCTGAACTGTCATTGCTTACAAGGTGCTTTAGCCTAATATTTTCTGTTGAAAGAAATATAAAATTACTTTAAACTGCTAGTGTTTAATTATCAGAACAGCTAAGAATTCAAAACAATTTGTCTTCACAATAGAAAATACAGCTGAAGAGATTCAATCTGCTGTGGACATCTCTACATTCTGAATCTGGTCAGAATATACTGGCTTTAGCCTGCAATTTTTGCAAAGCTCCTGCACTAAGCAGATTAGCCAAAGGGCTGAGAAAACAAAATGTAATTCTAAAGCAGTACCTGTCACTCACCTCTGCACCACATATCTGACACATTTCTTTCACTTTGGTCAAAATGTAGATGTATAGCTCCTCTCCTCTCAATAACTCCTAATGAACTAGGAAGACAATGTCAATTTCTGTTAATTACCAGCTAATTCTTAAAAAAAAGAGGAATGCTTAACCTCATTCATACATGTATGAATGGGTACCCTTAAAAATAGTGGGGGAAAAACAAAAGCCAAGATAGTTATGAAGTTTCACTGGAGTATGCATGAAAAATAAAGGCCAATGCAGTTACACGGGTAGAAAAGACAATGGGTTTCATCTCATAACATTAAGTGAGAGAAATAAAAACAGAAATGAGTGAACTTCTCTGGCAAAAATCCGTATTTTGTTAGTGTTAACAGCTTTGTTTCCAAAACAACCACAAAGTCATGGTTAACTGTTCATTACTATCTTAAGGAATCATTTCGAAGTCAAAACAAGTACTGAAAAAGCAACACATCCCACTCCTCAGGTAAGGTTTGTAGTGGAGATGCATTCATTTGAAAATGGATTATAGGCTGACAACATTATTTTTGCTAATTATAGAGGGAAGCCTTTCTTAAAATACAATAGATTTGCAATGTTTTATGAGCAACCTCATCTTGGAAGCTTATACCCTACAGAGACTGAAGTCCAGTGATGTAACTGTATCCAAGACAAGACTTTCGAAAACTAAAACCCTTTATTCCCTAGTATAACGTACGCTAGGAATCATCTCTAATCGAAATTTGAAGCCAGTTAAAATAAACTAAAAGAGGATTGTTTCCTAATGAACTTGAACATATTAACGACCATTTTTTTTTCCATTAAAAAAATGAAAATAAAATAACATCTACTTTTTCTCGCAGAAGGATAATGCAGATGTTGGTCTCTGGTGACATACCCCTGTATTGGGCTGTACTTTCCAACAAATGCTGTAATTTCTACCAAATTCAGTATCAAAACAATGGCAATTTCACTTTGCACTTTTTGCTTAAGTCTCAATCTAATTCTTATAAGCACACCTGGCTGAAAGAGAAGATTGAAGAGAGAGTCACCATAATATCAAGTGTAAAAAAACCCCACAGATATATCACCCTTGGTAATGGATACTGGATACAGATGACCACCACTATTGCTTTTTTTCTAAAGAGGATTATGCCCTCTTAGACTTACATACAACACTGTAAAAATCCCCACAGAAACATAAGAGCTTAGTCATCATGTATTTTTCCTTAAATGCTTCTTAATACTCGGTGCGTCCTCAATCACTACTCAAATACTGTCAATAGACAAACATGCACCAAAGACAAACGTACAAATGCTTGAGAGATGACATACAAGACAGGTCAAAATAAAAATTAATGACCAAAAAAGTAACCTAACAAAAACAACAAATGCAAATTTTGGACATCAAATCATCTCTTTAAAGCCACCCCCATGCAAAATTTATTATTTACTGCTTCTAGGTGTGATTTATACATGCTGTGTGCAACACTGGCTCTTCTGATGTCCACTGGCATTTTGCCATTTGCTTTGGTGGTACCAAGGTTTCATTGGGACATCTCCAGCCCTGGTAAACAGATTGTGCTTGAAGTCACATTAGTATTTTCACATCTTGTTGCACTTAGAAGCGTATTTTTTAAATTATATGTGAAATGAGCGACAGATGAGAGATAACAGTCTCTCTCTCAACATCTTAAAAAGTAGTAACACAGACTTTTCCACTATCAAATTTATTGACAAAGACACTCCATTAGTAGGTGTTAACACTCATGAGGTGTATCAGAATTATGAACCTGGAGGCACAGGACTCATTTTCATCCATAAATAAGTCATTATCAAACAGCTGAATACCATCTATTAGGAGACACAGACAGCTAAGAGGCTTGGGGTTTTTTTTTTGTTTTTTTAAAATCAACTCAATCTGCATTTTCTCTCCACACTCATAAGAAAAATGTGGCTGTCCAGTACAATTTATTTATTGTTATATATTTCCGTGTAATGCCATCTTCTGAATAGGAAAAAAAGTGTAAAAACTCCTTTCATTATCAGCTGCATTCTCGAATAAAACACAATAAAGTCTATCCAAACTAAGCTACCATTTCTGCATTAGGAATGAAACTGAAATCATTAAATTAGTAAGCAAAGGATCAGATACTGACAAGCGAGTTATAGTTAGAATGCAACAATCTAACAATCCAGAGATGATAAAATTTGGTTTTACTTTACTAACCCCTTAAATAATACAGTCCAGTGTCAAAAGACTATGCAAGTAACTATCAAGTATTTGTCAACTTCTGATCTCCAAAAACTAGCATAAAAAAAGGGAGTTGGAGCCTTTTAACTTCATGAAAATAGTTAGATATATGCACGTGACTTTCAGTACCTCTGATATTGATCAGAAACAAAAATGAAAGGAAAGAAAATTACTGTCTTTCCCTGACTTCATCAGCATCTAGCAATGTCAGCAATTAAAGTTACTTGAATTCCACGTTCTTAAAATGACTACCAGCAGAGTGCCATCCTTCCACAGAGTGAGAGTGCACTGAATCCTCCTAGTAATTATTTTGCATAGTAGAAAATTTATTATTACCTAATTCTTCTTCCATGGTGGGACCTTTATTTTGAGAATTGGAGACGCCAAGCACTCTGTTAAATAATATAGAAAATGCACTGCCCCAGACACCTGAAAGAGAAAGAGTAAACAATGAATGGAGGCTGGTAGAAGAAAAAAAACATATACTGCACTATTTAAGCAGTTGCTTGCTCTCTGAACACAACTCTGATTTTGGAACATGCTCAGTAATAAGCTCAGATGTACATATCAGAAACAAAAAACCAGGGAATGCCAATCCCTGTCTGTGAAATCTTTCAAATGGAAGTTTCCCAATAAATTGAGAACTTTACTTCTTGTCCCACACTTTGTGTGATTGCATTTAAAAGCCCTTGTCCATGAACTACTGAAATTAGTTTTATTTTAAAGTCTCTGTCACATACTCACCCATCAAGAAATGCAAGGGATTTTCACTATACTTCTTTACCACTGTCCCCATAAAAAATTTGCTTCCAAACAAATCAGGAGACATGAAAGTGCCATACTTTGCCATACCAATCTCATACGGACTGAATTCCACCCAGTCTGAAAAATAAGAAACAAAATTGTGCTTAGTTTAGCAATCTCAACCTGAATAGAAACAGAGGATGAGTATACATAAACAAATGAAACCTCTGTCCAAGTGAAGAAATTTGAGTTAAATGGGAAGCTAAATAACCAACAGGAATATCTCTTAGGTTGTGCAGAAATCAAAATTTTGATTTCAAATGAAGGACAGACTAACGTCACAGCAGAGAATGAATTTTCATTCTCCTTCTCTCTTATCACAACAAACTTTGGTGAAAAAATATGAGGCTGTAAAGACAGAAGTATAAAAGTAGCAATCATGAATGAGAAAAATAAAATGACATCTGGTTTTGATCTCATGCTTCAATACGATTCCCTGTCGCATGAAATGCAATGTGGTCTAAGTTCCAAGTTTCTTTTTTTTCACTGTGATCCTACCAAAAATGTGGAGGGCAGTGATAAAGGTGGCAGAAAAATTATTTAGTATCACAAAAGCTGTGAAGGATTCTAGGAGATGCATTTGGATTCCAGAAAAAACTGAAGTTTCTAGTGAAATCCAATATGAAAAGGCAAAGCTGAGAGGCAGCTGAGAAACTTTTTAATACCAAACAATGCAAAACATATTTTTAAAAGTACATGCCATTTTATTACATAGAGAGCTCAATAAAAATATGGAATCAAATGTTCAAATGCATTTTCTGATCTTATCAGAAAATTTCAGAAGGTATTTACATTCTATGATGCATGCCTTTTTTGAAAATGGATTTTAGCTGACTTTGAAATATTTTCTTTGATACCAGCAGACCTGCCTACATCAGAGAATTCATTTCAAAAATGGAGCAATAACGAACAAAACATATACTACATTTTTAGTATTTCATCCATTCATCTATTTTGTCTTCCATATTTTTTGTACTGATTGATTTCACTGATTCTATAAACAAATTAGAAATAATTCTGAAATAGAAAGGCGAAAGAAACAGCTTTGAAAAATCCCCATGAGTCACAGGATGCCATACACTCCTCAAGATATTCAGTGTTTCTGTTGAAATGTTAAGCATAAGATTAACCACTCATCCTGAAAAGGGAAGATTTAAACATGACTGCCAGGAGTTTCATTTTGTGGGGCAATGCTTATCTATGCTAAGTCAAATACAACATCCTATTTTCAAAGTAAACCACCCACAAATCTTCAAATTTATTGGAACACAGGGAAATTCCTTTGAAGATCCAATCAAGGAATTTAATGGTATTTCCCTTTAGATATATAAACAGGAATTGACAGATATGTATTTCAGAACCATGTTGACAGCAAAACTAAATTTAGAATTAGAATTAATTTAATCTGTGATAATCCGCTTTCATTTTTGTATTTGCACTGAAGATGATGATTTCTCAAATCACATATTCTGCTTAGGGAAATAAGATTTCTGCCTTAAAATTAAAGGGCTTCAGCATTAGCTTCTGCCATCTCAGAAGCTCCTTGAGACAGTGGCCATTTAAATGAGTAGGACTTGAATGTCCCAAGAGACAAGAACTCTGTATCAAGAGAAATACTTAGTGTTTATATCCCAGTAAACTGGGTTAGTTCCTTGGCTTTGGCTTAATCCAAAATGTACTAAAGTCAAACCTCTCAGCTGTGCTCACTGCACTTTGGATGTGGCCCTGATGTAGGTTAGATCATAACTCTACACTGCTTCATACCATGCAACAGATTTTTCCTGTTCTCAGGAGGGAAAACAAAGGTAATACTCTGCCAACATTAAGCATTTGGCAGTCAGGACTGAGCACATAAATGCATGGACTGTACTCACACACTGAGACCAGATTCACTTTACAGTCCAGCCCTGCTGCATGTGGGCAGATCAAAACCACATACCTAGTATGTGTGATGAACATGGCTAACTGAGCACTGACTGAAGGATCCTTCTGAAACCTGAAGCCTGGGATTTGAGTGCTATGAATCCATACCTCAAGGCAGCCCTGCTTCCCAAATGAATTCTGTAGCACTTACTGGTGTGGAGCAACACACACACTTATCTCTGACAGACAGACGTTTACTGTAATGACTTTCAAGAGCTAAACCTGAAAATCCAAATTTTGACTGGTCTGGCATTGCAGCAGCAGCAAAGTTGAGGAATAAGGCTATTAGGGGACAGAGACACACAATACTAAAGCCAACACTAAATTCCACTCCCCTCTTTAACACTGGGTACAGTATCTTCACAGAATTTCTTAGCATTAAAGAAGTTATCTTAATAATTTTGTTGTTTTTTTTTTTTTTTTAAAAAAAAAAAGCTGTCTTTAACTAAATCCCTGTAATTATGTTCAGTTAAAACTATTACTGCAGTTTTGGCTATGGCTGGCGCCACCTGGGTCAGAAATACTAGTGGTAGGGAAAACATGCAGAGCCTGGGGCATGAAAGCTATTAGTAGCTGCATGAAATCTTGCACCATCGCTCCCAGAAGGAATTTTATCTGATATAATTACTGCATTTCAACTTGAAACAACATGAAAGATCTCACCTACATCTATAATCTAGTAAATAGGAAAGTGCAAATATTTCTGTTCAAAACTTACTATATATTTCACATAAAGAATAGCTATTCAGTTCCAAAAAGAGAAAAAAAAGCTTACAACAGAAACGATTAAGATCTAGCATCCTATATAATGATATAGATGATAGCCTCAAAAAACCAAAACCAAGATCCATTGGCAGAGGCAATACCTTTTTTAGACCAATGGGTAAGGCTAGAGAAATTAGACCAGCCTTCAGATGCTTCGGATCTTGCTTAGAGAAGCCCATTATTAACTAAAGATAATTTTGTTTTTAAAACGGTAAATAAGTAACCCAAATAAAATTTCTTAGAAAACAGAAGCTCATCAAAAACCAAAATACTTCTATTTTCAAACCAAAAGGTTTCAGTTTCCTAAGGAGGAAAATAGAGAATTCTCCCATGAAAAATTTAACCTAATTTGCACCCTCATTTTCCATTACAAAGTTTTGACAGCGACTTTTCCAAATAATCTTTTTAGGAAATGTGGCTACAATGTCTGAATTATAAACCTTGGGCAAGTCACTTGATATTTCCCTCCTCAGTCTTATATATAACTATATAGATATATATCTCTCTCTCTCCTTTTCTTTGTAGACCACCTAGCACAATTGCACCCACTCTCAATTGAGGCTACTGGATGGGATTAAAACCTATGAAATAAATAAAAGCAAAAGCCCCTTTTGTGTTACCAACAGTACTTTACACTGTGCAAGAAGTAAAAAGAGGTAGTATATTTGTTTCTTCATTCTAATTTCACTCTTCTTAGAAAGAGGAAAAATCCTGTATGACTGAAGACATTTCCCTTTACCTGTTTGATACACTGCTGGTAAGCAGATTTCTGCTGTTTGTGAAACACCAGCTTTCTTTCTGTCTTGACTCCTGCAATGTACTTAGCTACTTATGGATAAGCAATATTCTTTTCAATTGGTACAAAATCATTTTTTTTGTAATACATAGAGAACAAAACTTGGCCACCACTTAACATTTCACAGAAACCTAAGGAGGTTGTTATGGTGTTAGACTTATTTTCAGGTTAAAAAAAACCCAAAACATTAACTATTACAAAATGGTCTAAGAATAAGTCTCCAAACCCAAGAACAATAGAGAAAACAAAGGCCATTGACCTGAAATACACTGTTTGTCTTTCCATGGACAGGAAAAGATGCATCTGAAGTGCCAAGAAAAGGCTCAGTTCCATGGTATGCCACGAAGAATAAGTCCATTTCATGCCCGTTCTCCTGTAACCTTGGTGCAAATACTGCACCAATCGAATAAGTATCCACGTACCTAATTATGTGATCACTTATCTCTTGAGTAATTTCTTCTTATCAGACTCTACAGTCAGGTTCCCAGAAGTCGCTGAACATGAATGTGTCCATTTCCCAATCAGCTTTTAAAACCCACAAGAACAGTCCTTATGATGTGCCTGTTTGGTATATCTTTCAGCATCAAAACTTCCTATTCTTTTTTTAAATTAAAATCTCCCTGTACTCAGTTCATAACACTGCAAATTTTGTTAAGCCCCAAAGAATGTTTCGTATCATAGCAAATTCCTTCCTAGTACTTGCCATAAGATTAATAATTTCAAAGTGTACTAAGTTGCAGGATAAAATTATTCTCAGAAGTATTAAAAAAATAGGCTTTTTTGTCAGCCATACAATTCTCTCTTCTTTCCACAAGTGACTCAATACACAGATGGAAAACATACCTGCAAACATAAGCTCTGAGACATCTGGTTTGACATGAAGACATGTAAAGAGTGGGAGAGCACACTGTGCGTTATTGATTTTCTCTTTCATGTTGCTCAAAGTGGTGTCCATTCTCTGCATCAAAAGAAAGACATTAGGTCCAAATGGATCCTATAAAGGCCTGCTGATTATTTGGGAGACTACTCATTTCTCTGAAATCCTCAAAGAGAAGGAAAATGGACTGTGTATATATTTGACAGATAAAAAGTAATAGTGATCTGAGCACAACGCAAATGGTATGGAATAAGGGGTGGAATGTCCTGTTTTGAGGTAAAACAGAACCAATTTTCTGTTCAGTAATTTTACTTTGAAGCTAAGCCTCTGCCTCTTCTAACTAACTGAACTCCCTGAAATTAATGGTATATTTTTTCCAACAGTGTCTGCTCTTAGACTGATAAGACCTGATTGTTTCTAAATTATGCCAAGGACTGGTATGCTGAGAGCCTCTTGCTTATACTTATTGCTATAACAACCAAGGTCAGCTAATTTTGTTATTTGCCCCATTGGAGGGTTGGAAGCAGAAAACCGTAGAGATGTTGCACTAGCAGGGAGGAGCAGACAGGACAGGTGACCCAAAACTGACCAACAGGGTATTCCATCCCATCTGCCTCATGCTCAGTATAAAATTTGAGGGATCAAAGGGTCAGCTCTTTCTTCAATGGCCAGCATCCGAGGAGGATTCTGTCTGTTCATCTGCCTTTGATCCCAATCCATGCGTTCCTGAATCCAGATCCGGAATCCAGTTCCCATCCGTCGCCGAGTCCAGTCTGGGACTTTCCTCATGCCTGCCAGTGACTGATAGTCATCCTGGGAGCTCGATACAGTTCTGTATATATTTTATATATGTCGTTATTTCCTTTTTATTATTTTTTAAATATTTTCATTAAAGTAGTTTAGTTTCTTTTCTAAACTCTCTTTCTCTCTCTTCCTCCTCTCCTGGAAGGGAGATGCTCTCTGTCCTCTGAAGGGAGAGAGGTGAGAGAGCATCTGTCGTTCATTTCAGTGGCCAGTCTGGCCCAAACCACAACATGGACAAACTCAGTTACTTCCAAGAAAAACAGAACAGAAGAATTTGTAAAACTAAGTAATCTGCTTGAATGCCTTTTAACTGCACAATTCAGGAAGGAAAGAGTGGGAGAAGACATGATAGGAAGATGAAATAAGCATGTATTATAGAATTCAAAATAACATGGCCAAAAAGAAAACAGAATTGTTGGACAAAGCAAGTTCTTTCCCTCTGCTTCCATAAAAGATGAAAACAAGGATCATGTAATGTTTTTCAATCCATGCTGTTTCTGAAAAGTCAGCAAAGATAACTAAGAAAAGCAAATGGACTATTAAGAGGCTTACATTTACTAACCAAGCATCTGCATCTCCCCCAGGAAACATTCTGAAGTCTGCAATCGAGAAAGACTGAAAGTGATTATGACATAATAGTACTAAGATGTGCTATGTGCGAATAACCAAGACCCTTATTTCCATTTTTCACTGATTGTGTCACATTCAGATTTAAGCTAAACATCTGCATTTGTTTAACTCATTAGTAAACAGGGACTTCTAACCAACTGCACAGGATCATTAATATCCCTTCATCTTCAGAAACTTACCTTTATATATCACAGTTACTAAAAGCTGCATTTCCTGTTTTTCAGTATTTTAGACTTTTTCCGTATTTTGAGTGTTTAAAACCTAATAGCAATGTAAACTCATGAAACATACAAGTGTATAAACCATCTGTAAATCTATTAACACATTTCAATCTTGTGATAAGATCAAATCCAAATTCTGCTCACCTGACTCATTTGAACTTGAAGTCTGTGTGCCTGATTCAGTCAATTAGGATTTGTCAATAATAAAATACAAGAGTATGAAGGCCTCCTCTTGTCTCATTTCTCAGAAAAACAAGTAATAATGAATACAGATGTGGATCTTTCACCTTGAAATTAGTATTTTCTTAAGTAAATGCTGCTTTTCTTACAGCAAAATGTGCATAAAGAGGTTAAACCATTTTGTAATTTTTTGTTGAAATCACTTGAGCAGTAATTTTAATAGATGACACACAATCATAGAATCATAGAATGGTTTAGGTTGGAAGGGACCTTAAAGATCACCTAATTCCAACCTCCCTGCCATGGGCAAGGACACCTCCTACTAGACCAGATTCCTCAAAGCCTCATCCAACCTGGCCTTGAACACTTCCAGGTATGGGGCTTCCACAGCTTCCCTGGGCAACCTGTTCCAGTGCCTCATTACCTTCATAGCAAAAAATTTCTTCCCGAGATCTAATTGAAATCTATCCTCTTCTAGTTTGAAGCCATTACCCTTCGTCCTATCACTACACACCCTTGTAAAAAGT
>VYXH01007853.1:10147-39231 GCA_013397275.1 Burhinus bistriatus
AATCACCTCCATGTCCTCCATGTGCCTTAACATAGCTTCTAGGAGGATCTGTTCCATGATCTTCCCAGGCACAGAGGTGAGGCTAACACGTCCATAGATCCCAGGGTCCTCCTTTCTACTCTTTTTAAAAATGGGTGCAATGTTTCCCTTTTTCCAGTCACTCTATCCATTTCTTGATGTAGAGGGCAACACCTCCACCCCTCCTTCCTCACCTATCCCTTCTGAACAGCCTATAGCCGTTGACAGCCACACTCAGTCATGGGATTCGTCCCACCAAGTTTCAGTAACAGCAACTAGGTCGTCACTTGCTAGCAGCACGGTGGTTTCCAACTCCTCCTGTTTGCTGACCATGCTGCATGAATTGCTGTAGAGGCACTTCAGCTGGGCTGTCACCTGGCCATGTCACCTTAGAGAAACACTCCTTAAGTCCTTTGAGGTATTTCACTGGTGTTTTCCTGTTGGCTCCTATTACCTCAGGACCCCCTGGGTTATCTCCATAAGACCTCAAGTGTGCTGTAGTGTAGCCAGCATGTCTCAGAGCAACAGGCTGAGGGCCTCCGCTAGCACCCGATCCCTCTAATCGTGGTGCGTCATAGAATTATAGCATAGAATCATAGAATCATCTAGGTTGGAAGGGACCTTTAAGATCATTTAGTGCAACCATCAACCTTACACTGCCAAAACCACCACTAAACCATGTCCCTCAGCATCACATCCACCTGCCTTTTAAATACCTCCATGGATGGTGACTCCACCACTTCCCTGGGCAGCCTGTTCCAATGCTTGATAACCCTTTCAGTGAAGAATTTTTTCCTAATATCCAGTCTAAATCTCCCCTGGCGCAACTTAAGGCTGTTTCCTCTCATCCTATTCACTTGTTACTTGGGAGAAGAGACCAACCCCCACCTCACTACAACCTGCTTTTGGGTAGTTGTAAGAGAGCAGTAAGGTCTCTCCTGAGCCTCCTTTTCTCCAGGCTAAACAACCCCAGTTCCCTCAGCTGCTCCTCATAAGACTTATTCTCTAGACCCCTTACCAGCTTCGTTGCCCTTCTCTGGACATGCTCCAGCACCTCAACGCCTTTCTTGTAGTGAGGGGCCCAAAACTGAACACAGTATTTGAGGTGTGGCCTTGCCAATGCTGAGTACAGCAGGACAATCACTTCCCTAGTCCTGCTCACCACACTATTCCTGATACAGGCCAGGACGCTGTTGGCCTTCTTGGCCACCTGAGCACACTGCTGGGTCATATTCAGCTGGCTGTCAACTAACCACCCCAGGTCCTTTTCTGCCAGGCAGCTTGCCAGCCACTCTTCCCCAAGCCTGTAGCACTGCATGGGGTTGTTGTGACACAAGAGCAGGACCCAGCACTTGGCCTTGCTGAACTTCATGCCATTGGCCTCGGCCCATCAATTCAGCCTGCCCAGATCCCTCTGTAGAGCCATCCTACCCACAAGCAGATCAACACTCCCACCTAACTTGGTGTCATCTGCAAACTTACTGACGGTGTACTTGATGCTCTCATCCAGGTCGTTGATAAAGACATTAAACAGAACCAGCCTCAATACTGAGCCCTGGGGACCACCACTTGTGATGGCCGCCAACTGGATTTAACTCCATTCACCATAATTCTTTGGGCCTAGCCATCCAGCCACTTTTTTTACCCAGTGAACAGTACACCCATCCAAGCCATGAGCAGCCAGTTTCTCCAGGAGAATGCTGTGGGAAACGGTGTTGAAGGCTTTACTAAAGTCCAGGTAAACAACATCCACAGCCTTTCCCTCATCCACTAAGCAGGTCACCTTGTCATAGAAGGAAATCAGGTTTGTCAAGCAGGACCTGCCTTTCACGAACCCATGCTGACTGGGCCTGATCATCTGGTTGTCCTGCATGTGCCATGTAACGGCACTCAGGATCACCTGCTCCAGTCATCCCACAGCTCATCATGGGCAAGCCTGATACTATCCTCTTCCCCCTTCAACTCTAGTTTAAAGCTCTGTCAGTGAGACCCACTAGCTCATAAGCAAAGACCCTCTTCCCCCTTTGAGAAAGTTGAATCCCATCTGATGCCAGCAGGCCTGGTGCCGTGTAGGCCATCCCATTATCAAAAATCCCAAAATTGTGGTGGTGACACCAGCCATGGAGCCATGTATTAATAAAATGTGTCCATCTGTTTCTTCCAATGTTGCTGTGCACAACTGGAAGGAGAGAAGAAAAAATAACCTGTGCTCCAGATTCCCTTATGTAAACTTGTAAACCTTTTGTCAAACCACACAGTGAAGCTAGGATGCCAAGGCTCGGTTCTAGTTTCAGTAGAACATTAACAGCACAAAACTCATGATTTCAAGAGGGAGAAGCCAACCTACCTTAACTTTCAAATGTACACCAATGTTTCCAGCATTTTTCAATGGCAGCTGCTGTTTGGCTGTTGAACCCACACTAGTAGACAGATATATTGTCTGGAAAACATAAAGAAACATGTATGTATGTATGTATATATACATATATCATAAAACCAAACATTACAAAAGTAGTAGACTAGGAGAGGTAAACTATTATTAAAATACACTTTGTAAATACATGCAAACCTGTAAGTCCTTTGGAGCATGTATCCTTGCTGTTCCAGCTCTTGCTCGAAGAGGAATACTTTTAATTACACTGCTAGGCCCTGGACTATCCACTTCCACATCAACTCTTGCCAAGAATTCATCTGCTGGACCCAAGGAATCTAGGAACAATTCCACAAGTAACAAAAGCAAGCAAGTCTGCCAGCAACAAAGGCCATTCCTATGCGTGCAAGTCTCACTTCAGCTACTGTCCAATCTCAACATACTAATGTTGTGGTGATATTAACAGGAAACTCTCCCCATTGCCCTGACAACACTTTTTTTTTTTTTTTTTTTTTAAATAGTCTCACAGGATCTTCTTTAAGATTTTTACCTTTTTGTCAAATGTGGCTGAAATTGTCCCTAAATCAAACAGAAAAAACATCTTAACACACTAGCCAAACTAGCTGATATATGTACTATTTCCTATTTTGGAAGCCAGAAAAGCTCAGAGGTTTCTTCAAATTTCTTATCTATTTTGCAACCAGCACAATGTTTTCTTAAGTGGTGATTTAATTTCCTCAGCAAAAGGAGTAAAGCAAATTCCACACATCTTGCAGTAGATAACTGCTTTTTACAGCTTGATACTGAAGTATAAATACTCATGTTAACATCTAAAAGATTAAGATATAGAAGTATTCCACTTCCTTCAGTTACTAAAACAGAATACAATACTGAAAATATTAGAACACAAACCAAAGATAGGACTTTTAATTTCAAATTTGCAGCCTGTTCCTGCGATTCTAATACATGCATACATTAATAGTCAAATTGGTTTTAGTTCAAATAAAAATTTGCTATACCTGAACGAGAAATTTGTTTCTTAGGTGCATGGAACAGAACCCAAACAGTTAAAGCTTCAGGATCCTGAAAAAGAAATTGGTTGACTCATCTTATGGGGAGGGAGAGAATTACCAAAGAGGAAAAAAAATAGTAAAACTAGCAACAAAAAACTCTACTGCTCAAATAGGTAGACTCCACAAAAATCATTACTGTCAACCCAGATATTCAGAACCGTCATTTCAGACAGCAAGTAACAGGAAGAATCTGTCAACTACAAACTACTCACTTGCCCATCATAGCTTGCATGTATCACATGATTTACAACTGATGGAGCTGCTATCTGAGAAACTGCATCCATTTGAAGTGATTGCTCATTAGAAGAATTAATCGGTTCCTTGGAAAACGTGAAGCAACGCCAAGCTACCGCATTCTGTCAAAGAAATAAAGTATTAACAGTATTAAATCTCTTATTGTCACTAACAATAATGCCAACAAAGCTGAGAAACACAAAGCAAGTTCTGAATGATCTAAGTAGTTTGGAAAAAAAACAATCAAAGATTAGCCTGTAGTTTCAGTTTGTACATGATAGTCCAGCAAACCCTCTAAAAAAATTCAGAAACCCTTCTGCAGTAAAAGGAGACAAGCTGGAACTAGTTAGTTTGAGCCTTCAAGAAGTTTGGTTGTTCAAGACCAAACCTCACTAGTCACCAGGATGACCTGATCCAATCTTAACATAAGGTCAGTCCTTTCTTGTCCCCTCACATAAGGAAACAAGACCAGCTCTTCCCACAGCACAAAACAGCAGCCAGCCTAGCCAAAAATCTGAAATCTGCATTGCCACGGAGATGCAGAGGAGCATATTGTAGCCTATAATACAGGCTATTATTGTCTAGTGGGAGACAAAGCGGATAGAGTGAAGAGTCCTGCTCTTGCAGAGTGTCTTGGTTTAAGCGACACAGGATTAATTTCTCTTTCAGTAATTTTACTTTTCAGTAAGGTCTCTTCTAATGCTAGGGAAAACTGCACTTTTAGAAGGCTCTAGTGTCTGAATTGATGAAAATATTTATTTTATAGGCAGCTATGGTATGCAGGTTTCAAGGTCTCAGTGTTTTTGAGTTAGCCAGGTGCGGGGACGAGGAGGAGTGAGACCCAGGCTCTTGACCAAGCTGGCCAACAGAATTATTTCGTACCAGGAACATCACATTCAATGTAATTTACAAAGTTTGCTGAGGAGTTTCTCCTCTTCTATGATGGCTGCAATGCTGAGAACTTCTTGCTCCAGCACTGGACCCCTGAGGCCTTCCCTTCCTCCTGAAGCTGTAGAGCTCACAGCGTCCAAAATTTGCTGTCCACTGCTGGGAGTGCACAGCTTCCTACTGATATCATTGGCTGAGTATAATCCTTGTATATTTTATATTGGTATCGGGATCAGTATTGGTTCTTTATTATTATTAATGTTAATTATTTAGTATTATTCTACTAAATCTGTTTATATTTCAACCCTTGGGTTTCCATCTTTTTTCCCCAATTCCCCTTCCCAGGTGGGGAGGGGTTATCGGGTGATAGAATAATTGTCTAAATGACAACAAATTGTTGTGGGTTCTTCAAACCATAACACAGAGGAAGAGAATATACGTTAAACTTGCTACAAAGCAAGTCTGGCTGCTTGTTTGAAAAGTCAGCTGTTCCACTTGAACAGTCGAATATGTCTCCATCTTCTCAGAGGGAAGGGTTAGGCAACACAACCTATTTGCTATCTGCTGCCCTGTGCTCTCAAATCAGACAATAGAGGCAGTAGTCCATGCCTGGGCGAGGCGAGTCAGAGCAGAGAGCAAGAGAAGAGAGCGAGCGAAAAAAAGAAAAAACCCAAAACAAAGAGGGGAAAAAACCCCCCCAACCACTAAATACATCCCCACACCTATCCTAGAAGCACTTTTGTTGGTACCATTATAGCTGAACCAGATTACTACCCTGCAAAAAAAAATTTGTTTCCTGACTAACCAAAGATTTCTTGGGAATCTTACATCTAATGTCCAGGGTATGTTTCTTAATGACATATAATAAAGTGCTGTGGTATTAAAATTCCATATCACAAGAAATGAACTTCCACATACAGCAAGTTTACTGTACTTACAGCATTAATAATAAGTCGAATTGGCACAAAAGCATGGGTTTTGTTGATAAGTTTTAGTGGAAGAGCCTTCCAACTGCCAGAAGTCAAGTCACCAAAATCCAGATAATCTCTTTTTCCTGTTTCCACCTGGTTTTAAGGCAAAGTAGAACTTGTAAGGAAGGAAAATCTCCAACACACTACCATACAAAAGCATCAGGAAAGTAAGGATGTTATTCACCTATTCCAGCCTCTTAATGCTATACCCACATAGAAAACACACCTCCTACCAGGGGTAGGAGGAGTCAAAGAAACACATTTCATTTGATATCAAAAGGGGTTACATCCAATTGCCTATCTCCCACATATTTTGCCTCAATCAATTAAGCCAAATTTAGTGCAATATTTATCCACCAAAACCCAGTACACAACGAAATTATTTTGGCTAATTTAAAATAAAAATAAATTTAAACTATGATTATTGCTAGCGAGTAAGAAACTTCCGTTAAAATGTTATTTTAGCAAGTCAAAAGTTAAGAAAATAACTAAAAAGTAGTTAATTTTTTGTTAGCATAAAAACACTCAAGTGTCTTGATCTGCAGCAAAATACAACTTTTATTTGGTACTTTTCCCAGTCTCAGGAATATAACAAGATGTGCAGAGATATAGCATAGGGTTTAATTTTAATATAAATATGAAGCAAGTTTGAATGAACTATACCATGAAGAAGATGGAGAATGATGGATTCTGTCAAACTACGTATACAAAAATGCATTAAAAATTAAATTAAAATTTATGGAAGAAGCATAAAAAAAATTACATCCATTCATTTGTATTCAACTAGAATATCATTACTTTAAAACATATACTTAGCCCAAAGCAGGTTAACAGACCACCTTACAATGGAAAAAAAAAAATGTTAGCTGTGGTTAATGACTGAAAATTTTACTTTTATCAGCAACGTCACAGACTATGATGTAATTTGTTCAGTTGCCTCCAGAAGTATCATTAAGCGTATTTCTGCCTGTCTATACTCTTAAATTTAGGACTACATAAAGCCAGATTTAATTCTTAATGTCACACTGTCTCCCACCTAGCTGTTCTTCATGGTAAGACACAAGACAAAGCATTTTATATATCCACTTACTTCCGATTTTAATTAGTCCAAAATAAGAAAATACTCTCTCCAACCATAAATAAGCTGAAAGTAGTAAGAAGCCAAGACAGAGCCTACTTGATGTAAAAAATAAAGAAATCCTTACAACTGGAAATAAATGGTTTTTGTTACATTTTAATGCTCAATGGTATCCAACATAGCAGATACTTAGAAAGCATTAGACGTTTAAGATCTCATCCATTCTTTTAATACTGAAAAAGCAATACCTTTGAATTTATTCTTTTCAGACAGCTGCATAATAACTCTCCATTTTCAGCTAGGTGCTTTTCCACAACTGAAATGTCCTACATAGTTATAGAAGTTTCTCATAAACATTCTCCTATATTCCCTCACCATTCCAAACATAAGATATCCCGGGTTCCTTTGAGAAACAACATTGCATTCCTGTTCTTTTCTAGTGTCATTAAACCATCCCTAAAATTCTAAGAAAAAAAAAACAAAAAAACAAAAAACAACCCACACAATAAGCAGCTACTTACTTCTAAATTAGGATTTTCAGCGACTGCTGTCAAAACTACCCTACTTGCCAAAGCTTCTGCCTGAACAACTGTCTCGGCATCTGCAGAAACTGGCCAAGACGAAACATTGAGAATACACTGAAAGATCCCCGAATGGTAAGGTAACAAAAGTATTTTCAGATCATTGGTAGAATGGGGTCCTACGATGGTTTTGTTCTTGAAAACCAGACATTGATACTTCACAGGATCCATCTGAAAAACAAAATCTCTGTCATTCTCAACAGGCCTCTTGCCAGAGGACAGCTTCTTTCAAAACACCACATTTATCTGGCACCATTGCTCAATACAGACATTCTGTACATGGTTTTGCTCAATATTAATTATTGCATCTTCATATTCATGTCCCACTTCCATCTCACTCAACTGTAGGCATTTTCTGTTAATTTAAAGAGGTAGATAAGTCAGCCTGAAATCTGCTAGGGTTTCTTTTCAGCATCTAGTGAAAAATCAACACTAGGATTATAGTATTTATTGTATTTGAAAGTGAATTCATAAGTAAACCCCTGATTTTTGAGAAAGGACAGCAGCAAAATAAACAGAGCCAATTCTATTTGGTGCTTTCTGCCATCAAAGATGGGAGGAAGAGGTATGGTGGAAGAGTAATGGAAAGGTTGGTGGATGGAGGTCACCAGTAAATCCTAATGCAGATGCCTTGAAGTTTCTGTTGTGAACACTCATATATTATCTTCAAGCAGGAGAGACAGACTGCAGGTCATACTCAGTGTATCTCAGAGTTACCTTGACTGAAAAAAATGTTTTTTAATTATATTGTGCAGCAAACAAATGAAATGTATATTTTTATTCATTGAAACAACTGTAAATGGGCCTGTTAACTGTAAAGCAACTTCATGCAAAAAAAAAAAAAATCACCTTCTGGTACAACAGAATCTCAGGTTTGAAGAGCTGCATAAGAGCCCCATGATACTAAATGACTAGAAAAATATATAAGAAATCTTAACTCTCATACGTATGTATATATCTACACAAACACAGAATTGTCGTTTTGTGGTTTTTAAACAGGAAATATTCAGAGAAAATGAGAGCAAAACCGGAAGTCATACTCCTGGAAAGACATGTACTACATCTGCTGGAAAAATATACCCAAGGAAGGATATAATAAGGATCCGTAAGATTTACAAGCAGCAATATATAAAGTGAATTATTGTCCATTATTTCTCAGTAATAAGGACCATCAAACAAAACCAACAAGAACCAGATTTAAAAAAAGAAAAAAAGAAAGCAGTAGTGCATAGAATCCACAACTCAACTGAACTGTGGACAACACTACACAATTTCCAAAGATTAACTAGACAAAGAGCAGTCCGCCAAAAAACTAATAAGAACAGAAATAACACCTAGCTCAGAAGTTCCCAAGCATCAAACTGCAAGAAGCTCAGAGTATACCATGCTTGTTCTGTGGTTATATTCTTCACTACTAAGAGTATTCATCAGTAAAGGAAATTAAATTTTACTGATGGACCTTTAATCTAAACTCATTCTCATGTTCTTGAGATATTTGACCTCTGGAACTACTACTATGATGACAGAAGTAGATAGAATTTAACAAAATTAAAGTGCAAGATGCCCAATCTATGGCCTACAAACTACATATAATCCACAGAACAACCCATTGAGCTTGAAGCCTGCTCCAAATATTTCTCATTCTCTGTCACACAAGATCTCCTAATTCAAGAAAAATGGGAGCAAACTGCACAAAATGCATTAGCAATAACAGTCCTCAGAATGGATGTTTTCTTTCCTAGCGCTGACTTTTCTTGCATACAAAGGTGGGAATGAATAAGCAGTAAATTCAAACGTACCACACTTTACATACACAAAACAATTCGACAAGTCAATCCCATCATGTGGCATTTACCTCTCTATGCCTACTTACTGGAATAAGCCAAGTGGCCTGGCTGAAAGAGGGTAGCACTGCTTTTGTGCATATTAATTATAAAATGGGAAAAATCTTCAAATCTGTACAGAGGGCTCTAATTTTATATGTGACATCTGGTAAGATTACAGCATTATTCCTATAGCTTTATTAAAAAAAACCCTCTTACCTTTTCCCCATTAACTGAAACACTGAGTATTCCAATGCTGACCTGCAACCACCGTTCAGTTGGATTATAAATGCTAAGAACCGTCTGTGATGCAATTCCCACGCAACAGGCATTAGGGAACTTCAGTTCTTCCGGTACTTTCACATGCCCTTTGAAAGAAAATATGCTCCTGTTAGTTCCAAGTACCCAGAAGCAAATCAGCACTCATGCTGCCACCATGTCTAGTTTATAAACTCATTTGACAAATGCTTCATTGTGGCAAGGAAATGTTTGACTCCTATAGTTCTCATAAGAATGTTTTCCACAAGCCTGATACTCAGAATTTCAATCGTTTCTAATTTGCATCTTACTTGGAGTTCTACTGTCACGAACAAGAATACTTGTTGAAACAGCACATCCCATGCAGACACTAACCCACAAACTGTGAGTATTTTATATAAGGTATATATATAATGTTCACAATTTAATCATTTCTAGCCCAACTCAGAAACTGTGAATCTGTACTACATCATCTTTAGAACATTTACACTGACCAAAAGCAAAATCTTTTTTTACCAGAGTATAATTGTTACCTGAAAAGGTGTTCAGGCATTTTTTGCTACAGAAAATACTGAGCACTCCTAAAGTAGATTTTTGCTGAAGTACAGTCAAAAAATTATCACCAAATTAAAAAGAAATCCTGCTTCAAATATTTCACTTCTAGGAAGTCCTTACTTCTAAAATATTTAAAAATAACTCTTTCAGAGGAATTGCAACATTATAATGACAACTCAAAACTCAAATGGAGGTAAGAGTTCTCTGGCATGCCGAGGATCAATCTTCATTACATCCAGAAACCCACTAATGGGTACTCATGTCAAATTAAAAATTTGACTTGTCAGCTAGAGACACTCGTAATCACCTGAAGTAGTTTTATTTACTTGAGCAACAAGCTTTACGTTAAAGCCACACACTCTTATTCCGCTCAAAAAAAAGAAAATTTAGCAGAAGTACAAAGGTGAAAACATAACTAAAACTAGCATCACTGGAAATTAAGTTCAAAAATTCAAGTTTGCCAAAAATCAAGTTTAGACTACACAGATATTCAGAGTTCAAAAACATGTATAAAACCCTAGAAATTATGTATATTAAAAACAGGCAAAGAGTAAGATTGTTCACATTTTACTGTTTTAAAATGCACTAACAAGATCAATGATTTACAACAAACAATAAACAGAAAATAACCTATAAGCTGTCACAAATTCAAACCTTCAACCCTACTAGCTTGTCATTTCGTCTGAAAAAATTAGCCAAAAAAAAAGTATAGCAAAAAACAACTAAAGAGATCATAGGTTAAAAGAAGTCTTTAAAATGAAACACTGAGTTGCATTGCTTAGGTTTAGAGCTAAGTCAAGATACAGAGAAAAAGCAGAAAGTACAGAAGGAACTTGGCAGCTTGTCTTTCCCTTTCATAACATGAAGGCAGCTTAAGCCCACCACTCTTTTCAGATTTTTTTGGCTTAACTGACTGCTAATACCAAGTTAGGCTGGAGACAGAAATGTCATCTACCTTCTAGATAAAATACAGCTGAATTTCCAGTGCATGACTTGTCTTGCCTAGCATGAACTGCAGATAGGATTTCTCTTCCACCTATGAAAGACAATTCTAGATCCTTTAAACAAACACAAAGCTACTGAGTGCTGAAGAATGCTGAAATTCTTCCAGATTATAAAAAAATTCTTTTAAGACCATTAGGGGGACTATAAGAACAGACATTGAATTCAGAGAACACCATTAAATAAGTAAAATTAGCAATACCTTCTTTTAAAATAACAAAGCTTGCATAAAGAATCATTGTGGTTACAGTTAGTAGTCATCTTAATTTTATTTACTATAACATTAGCATCATCATTATCACTATTCTTGTCCACAGCTGTATTTTAAACACACTCTAAAAAACACACTTACCAATACCAGGTGACTTTGTCAACTCCCACTCATTTCCAACAGCTCCAAGAGGTTGTCCAGTACATGATTTTATATTTAAGATATTCTTGTTCCAGGAAGTAGAGTGTGGATTACAAAGTGAAGTTGCACCCAAAAAGCCAGGACCAATATTCAGACCTAAAGGAATTCCTACCATAAGTGGATTCTCAACATGTCCTGTGGGAATACCCGAACAAGTAAGCCCTCCTGGAAGACCAAAACCTGCAGAGCTGCAACCATGAAACTGAGACAAAACTGTATTTCCAGTAGATGGTATATTTCCCAGATGCTGTTGCGCAAATGGTGTCGTTGCAAGAGAACGTCCTGTAAGCAACGTGGGAACAGAAGAAGAAATTGCTTGACTCTCAGAGGTAGCGACATGGGATTTAAAGCTTGAAATAGGAACATATTGTTCACCAGATGAGTTTTGATTAAATGGCATATAAGTGCTTAATCCAGGATATACGGGTAATACATTCGAGGATGGTAATCCTTGTCTCTGTGCTTTACTTGTTTGATCCTGACACACTTCTTGTGTGTCAACATTAACAGAAAGTGGCTGAAAGATGCAGAATTTACTTGGTAAAGTTGATTTAACATGGTCTAGCTCTTCATGATTTGCTGCTACATTTGAAGGAATAGATGAAAGCTGCTTTTCGTTCTTCCCAAAACCTTTGGACAGTTCTTGATCTAGTACATCATCAAGCTTTCTTTTAAGACCTGCAAGTTCATTTTCTTCTGATTTCTGGTCAATACTAAGCAGTGCTTCTTTTCTATTTCTTTGACATGAGTGGTCTTCTAGATTTTCATTTGTATATTCCTGCGAAGGAGTTGGGCTGGCTCGAATTATTGTTGTGCTCAGCTCACTAGCGTTTTCACTCTAGTAAACAAATATAATATGCAATATTACAAATTTTAGAAAAGCAAATAGGTTACATAAAACAAGAGAGACCTTAATACCGGTATTGCCATCCAATATAAATAATCAAGTTTGTCAAGTCTTGTCTGAAGTTTTGCTTTTGTAACATCTGTGGCTCCTCACCTTGGAAAAAAAAAAACAAAAAAAAACAACCTGCAACTTCAACCTGTTTGCTGTCTAAAGTCACATTCTAGCAACGTGTACTGGGTCTGGCTGGGATGGAGTTAATTTTCTTCATAGTAGCCACCATGGTGCTGTATTTTTAGATCTGTGACCAAAACAATGTTGATAACACATCAGTGTTCAGCTATCGCTGAGCACTGCTTGCACTGTGTCAAGGCCTTCTCTATTTCTCACTCTGCCACTCCAGAGAGTAGGCTAGGGGTGGGCAAGAGGTGGGGAGGGGACATGGTCAGGACAGCTAACCCCAACTGACCAAACAGAGAATCCATACCACGTAATACCATGCTCAGCAATAAAACTGTGGGNTCAGCCATCAGCTAAGGTCAACCCACCACACGAGGCATTAACACCAGAAGAATGCTCTGCTCTCTGAAGTTAAAACCGACTGACAGACCTTCCACAGGACCAAAAATGTTTGACTTTCTAAGAGTTTATAAAGTCATTCTGTGGGAAAGTAACTGTACTATGAAAAAAAACCCTAATGAAGCAGATTCCTAAACTCACTCACAGGTTCACAGTCATTATTATTCTAACAGAGACCTGCAGTGAATTTTCTTATTTATTGTGTTTGGATCCAATACCACGAAGATTTTAATGTCTAAAAATGCATGAATCACAGAATCATTTATGCTGAAAAACACCTTTAAGATCACTGAGTCCAACCGTAAACCTAGCACTGCCAAGTCCACCGCTAAACCGTGTCCCAAAGCGCCTTCGCGTCTTTTAAAGACGTCCTGGGATGGTGACTCAACAACTTCCCCGGGCAGCCTATTCCAATGCTTGACAACCCTTTTGCTGAAGAGGTGTTTCCTCATATCCAGTCTAAAGCTCCCCTGGCGCAACTCGGGGCCGTTGCCTCTCGTCATAGAATCAGGGAATGGTTAGAGTTGGAAGGGACCTTAAAGATCATCTAGTTCCAACCCCTCTGCCATGGGCAGGGACACCTCCCACTAGGCCANCCTTGTAGCGAGGGCCCAAAACTGAACACAGTATTCATGGCGCAGCCCCACCAGCACTGAGGACAACAGGAGAATCACTTTCCTAGTCCTGCTCACCATCCTATTTCTGATACAATCCATCCTAATTAGCAGCATCTAAGTGTGGTATAGATTACTTTTTTCTATATTCTTTATGACTTTCTTGAATGCATAGCTGCTTACTAAGTTTCTTCCAATAAGAAATGAGAATCCCCAAGTATTAAGGGTCCACTAACAGAAAGCTGATGTGGTTAGGTATTAAATCTGTTCCTAGTAAAAGCTAAGGACCTAGAAGCAACAGTAGCATCATAACAGATAGATTTTTTGATTAGGGAAAAAAAAAAACCCACATCAGCCCCACATCATTAAAGACATACTCACCAGCTTTTTAAGAAAAAAAATTAAAAAGCTGAGTGGCCCTGAACCAAGTCATTAATACAAAACGATTAGTTTAAGATACATGAAAAAGCACTGATAGAAACACTTTCTTTGTGCACTCACACAAAGAAATCATTCAAGCCCAAAGACCTTCCATTTTGGCAGGTATGCATGGTTTGGTGGAATGAAGGCATCTTATCCTCAGAGTCCTGGGATTTCTGTACTTCAAAATCAAACCAAGAGAAAAAGTATGAACCCTAAATAGGCATACACACAAGTGCGTTTCAAGGAATCTCCTATTGGGTTAACTGTCAAGAGCAGAACTGATTACACTCTCTTCATGCACTGTTCATAGCTACTAACAACAGCATTGGGACTACTCAGTGGAGGAGGATTGACCATGAGAGAACCACTCTCCCATAACTGGCATCACACGTGGCAGTCTTCACAATACAGTGGTTGTAATTCCAGGTATTTCCCCTACCAATCTGAAAAAATGAAAGTGTTCTTTAGATATGCTACAAAGGTTAATTTCTTCTTGTGAAGTACATCCAGATCACAGATTCCATTTTCAAAAGTGGAGTTTCAAAATAATTTTTAAAAGTTTCAAAACCAAAACTAGACAGTGTGGTTTCAAAGCAATCAGGCATCATCTCAGGACAGGTCGACCTAGAGAACTCCGATGCAGGAACAAAAGAGCTACACAAAAGGATGAAGAGTATCTGTAGTATAAAGCAATTGTTCACCTTAAGTAAATAGGACTTGGGAGGCAAGGAAAGGCACGTGAAAGAAGGAGAAAGAAAATAAAGTAGCTGTTCGCATTGTTGTAGAAGAGTAAGCTGCAAGTTACAATGCTTTAAAAAGGGCATTCAGGACAGCCACCTGCAGTGAAAGAGCTCACCAGGCCAAATCAACCAAACAAGCAATTAAATAAAATTTAAAAAAATCATGCACCTTTGACAACCTGACCCTAGTGTTAGAGGGAGAGGGCACCACTGGTTAAACAGATTGTGCTATAGGAAGTGTTCAGATCTGAAGATGACACCAATACAATCATTCTTGTTGTCTGTAAGAAGCTTGAGGCAAGGGACATTAAAATGGCTCTTAACAAGTACAAATGAGATGAAGATCCCTTGGTCTCTCTCTCAGCAGTCTCTCTCTCTCTCAGCATAAAAGACTACTAACCCAAAGGAATAAATTAACACTGCAGCCTTATAAATGGGACTTATAAATGTACTCATAACACTAACGTAAAACTTTGGCAAAGTACTTGAAGATCTCTTTGCTAAACTACCCTGGGGAACAAAGACTACTCAAACAGTAACATCTCTTCAAGACAGGGGGGCAAACTAGTATGCAGCCAGTTACATCAAAGCATCAAGAACCACCCGTTTGCATGAGATGACAGAAATCTAGAACCATATGCATTTCAAACATAAAATAGACCCAAGAGCTGATGCTATGCCACCATTGACTGCAAGCAAATACCCATTTAAATTTGCCCTTAGGTTCCTTCCTGCAGGACTGCAATTCCCACTGGAAACATCAAGATGGAAAAGAACAGATAATCCCTGTGTAACCTGAGCAACTAGACTAGAACAAAATGCGCTACAGGTACAAGCTTCCTTCTTCCTGATGCTTTCAGCATGAAGGAACATTGCTGCTGGTGTTCCTACAGCAGGAAGAGAAGGCTTCACTAAGCTTTCACAGACTACCAGTCCTGCAAAGCCTCTTCCACTGCAAATGAAAAAAAAATGCAAAATAGAGCGCATTTCTATTTCCTGTGTTAGAGAAATCCACAACTGAAAGACATTACAAAATAAATGTAACCACTCAGATTTACTCAGATACGGATGCAGAGAGGTTTTTCAGCTTTTGTTTGTTTGTTTTTTAAAGTTCCACCCACATTTCCACGCACTTTAGAAGGGGGAAAGCATAACAGAAAAATTCCAGATTTCAAGGGACCCATGGATTTTCATAAAAGAATGCCAGTTATCTTAATCAGCATAAGATTGCAACTCTGAACAAAAGTTTCACTCTCAGAGTACACTCTTTGCTAAAGCAGTAAGAACAGGCAGAATGACTGTCAGAGGTAGAAAACTATAGCTTCGGTCCTGAAAAAATAAGTTAAAGCTAAAATACCTATTTATAAACATTTCTCCAGGAAAAAAAAAAAAAAGTCTCTTAACAGCTGAAGCTGAGCAGAAAGGGAGCCTCAGGGGTGATGAAAACAGATACAGAGCCTACAAACTACTACTGGAATACTGCACTGCATTCCAAGAACAGAATGACTTAACAAGAAATTGAGGAAAAAATGAAAGGGGAAAAACACAGCAAGTCTAACTTTTTTTTGAAAGAGACCACTTCAGGTGTTTTACTATGTTTATATTCATTACAGCTTGTTCATTTAACACAAAATATTTCAGAATTTAAATTTCTGAAACTCAGGAGTGGGGGAGAGGCAGAATACCTTTTCCCTATGTATAGCACATTCTCAACTGTTCTGAAACCCTTACGGTTTTCTAATTTAGAATTATTTTGACCATTTAAGGGTTTGGTTTGGAGGTGAAGGGGAGGTGTTGTTTTCTTTGTTTGAAAGAAAGGGATTTAATACATATTTACAGTTCAAGATTTTCTTACCCAGTATGTCTCTGGATTATGTATTACAGCTGTGTTCTTAAGGGTACTGTCAGATGCAGAGACATATGTTAATCTGCTCATGCTAGGACTTGAGTAAACTGACTGAGGTAGTACACTCTCTTTGCATGAAGATTCCTGATAATGTGATGTGCAAGTAAAGTCGGTTTCAGACCTGAAAAACAGATTCAAAGTATGTCAGTATTAGAGTATATTTCTAATGCTGCCCCCAAGAAAATCAATGCTACACATTAGCTATACTACTCTAGAAGTCAACTTACATAGCCATTCTGTTTAGTACAGTCAGTAGAAATGAGAAATCAGCTCTCAATTAACCTTTACAAGTTCTGCCTTTGATGTACATAAAACTCATTTTCATTGGATATACATCCACAAGGAAAAGCATCAGATTTCTGCAACTGAACTCAGATGCTAAGGTCACAGAACCAACACAACAATTTCCAAAAAGAAAAAAGGTGAATCAATATACTTGTATCTAACTAGATGGAAGAACGTCAAATGAAATCATTCAACATCCCAGACATCACACATTAGTATTTCCTATTCACTGCTGAGACTCTCTCATTTCACACACCTGAAAACACAGGATCTCTCACCACTTTGTCAAACAAGAAGAGATAACATGAAAACAATTACAGTCACTGACAATTTTAACTGGAAATCCTAATCTATATAACACGCTTGCAAAAATACACACTCGTGCATATTTTAACTTCTGAGAAACGCCAGAGAGCCTGTAATTCTAATATCATGCACAACACACTAACTGTAGTTAAGTATCAAACAGTGACCTTAAAAATTAAGGCAAAGAAATCAGTTTCCTGTTCTTTCTATAAGCATGTACATAGCATTGGCTACTGGCCTTGTTTATGTTTAAGACTACACAATCAATTTAGTTGTAATCTTATAGTTTATATAACACTGTTATGGGAGCTTGTTAAAAAAAATATGCCCTTTCAGTTGCTAGGAAAGCCTTAAATCTTAGGCACAAGATGCAGTTTCAAAATATGAAGCAGTTAAAAGCAACACAAATATTTCTACCCATCCCCTCTCACAACAAGCAGAATCAGAGAACCAAACTGAGTGAAATAATTGTAAGTTTTAAAAAAAAAAAAACAAAACACATCTTCTTTGATCTATACAACCTCAAGCTTTGTTATCATGTAATTAACATCATAAGCCCCAATCAAATAGCTTTATTTGTAATAGATGAATTACACTAGAATAACAATTAATAAATATGGCAATTTATAGCTCCATCAACAAAAAGTTTTAGGTATCTGAGGTATATGACTAGCTAACAGGCTGAATATTTTGTATTCTTACATTACTGGATAATCCTGAGGAGAAACAGCAACGTACCTATGCAGTATTTCTGTTTCATCAGGGTAGTAAGGAAAATAAAAAATTAACAATTGCCTAAGACTGCTTCCCCATACACATAATAAAAGCAAACAGAAAGCAGTCTTAGTCTAATGGAGATCTTCTGTAAGCTGAGATCAAGGACAACATTAAACTAAAACTTGATCCCTCAAAAATTCTCATGAAGCATTAATTATTCTAATAACCTGCACCAGGAAATTTACCCTGAAAATGCTGTTCCGGAAGTCTCACTAGGAGAAGAGTGGATTAGTGGTGAAGTTGAAGGTCTGAAGCTATACTGCTCATCCTCCAGAGGCTGCAAGTTGCATTCATGTAGAATGGATTTATGCTCTGTTAAATAAACAGAATTTAATAGCAGTATTTATTTAAGCACAAGGAATGAGTCTACTGTCAAGAAAAGCCTTTTCAACAACTGCTAACGTTTATATAGGTTTACTTACCAGTACTATTCTGGGAAGTTGGGGAGAGCTTCTCAAAAGTTACATGTTTCGCATTCCCACCGCAAGCAGTACTGGCATCTTTGTTTCTCTTCTCCATTTTCGCATTTTGCTTCTTTTCGTCATTGTTCAATTTCTGCATAGACTTTGCTTGTGTAGGACTTACTGAGACATATTTACTAGATTGCTTGGCAGGTTTTAAGTTGCTGAGTGACAGAGTGTTTCCTGTACTTCTTTCCACCAAATCATTACATGGTTCAGGAACAGCATTTGTTGCTTGATCTACTGTTTCTGTGTCTTCCCTGACACAACATCTACTAGTGAGATCACTGGTTTGGTAAGTAAGAGGACTTCTCTGTGCCACTTCGATTTTTGCTGCTAAAGGAATTCCACATGTCTGTGCTTCATTTCCAGTAGGTGAGGTTTGAGTATCGAGCCTGTCTGATCTAATATCAGCATTCACTGACTGTAAATGTTTACTATTTACCAAATCTGACAACTTTTCTGAATACTCAACACTATTTGCAGTTACATCTTCATGGTTGGGAACACCAGACAGACCAGAGAAATTCTGAATAACATTTTCTTCATTAAAATAATCCAAAAATCTTTTCTCTATTTCTTGCTGCTTGCTATGATTATTTATCAAGTCTTCTGCAAGAGTATCCTCGTTTTTATCTTTACCCAGTAAAAAGGTATCAAGCATAAGGTTCTGGACAGGTGCTTCATGTTTCACCATACTCTCATATTCACTTTCATGTCCAATCTCATCTGTTTTTTTGAGGTATTTTTCCATATCAAATGCACTGTTTTCCACATTGCTGGATAATACCCGATTAGCAGAGAGTTCCATCTCTTTAACAATTCCAGGAAGAAAACACGTTCTTTTACTTTTCTTAGAGAGTTCAATCATCATAGCAGCTAGCTGGGAAGGATCAGCACTGGAGGAAGCATTAGCAATAGCAGAGGCAATTGTGCTAATACTCAGGACAGAGTCAGAATGATTAGATAAGCCGTCTTCAAACTTGTCTTTATGAATTCCATCCTACAACAAACAAAAATGAGTTAAGCACCAAATTAAGAAATTTTTGTTCAGTGTTTTGGTTTCTGTGTTTTGGTGGTTGTTGGTTTTGGTTTGGGTTTTTGTTTTTTTTTTAATTATTTTGCATTTCAGTATATGGTAATATATTAACATTTCTAGTTGTCACATTTTGATATTGTCTGTCAAGAAGGAATAATTGCAATAGGCATAATTCTCATTGTACCGATTTTTTAAGTCTACTCCACAAAGTTTTTTTCAAGACTAAATAAAGATTGCCTGCTAGGAAGCCTTAGCTCCTGTAAAACTTTTAAAATCCTAAAATGTTTTAATTCAGTTGGAAGAACTGGGAATAAAATCCCATCAGGAACAAACAGCAGAGAAGAAGCTACCATGACCAAATACACAGTATCTTCCCAATTAAATTTAGATCATCTGCCTCTCTACAAGGGAAAAACAAAGCTATTTCTACAGTTTTCTCTATCACTCAAGTCTGATTTCTTCTTTAGTTTTCATATTGGCTGTTCTTAGCAAAGGGCATGCAATAAGTAGATAGTCATGTCCAGACCACAATCTCTACCCGCTTCTCAGATACACAAACATTCAGGAAGAAAAGAAAGCATCTGTCCTGTAGATAAGCATATATGTCTTCACAACATCCTCATAAAGAGACTGATGAAATGTGGAGCAGATAAGTAGACCATGAGCGGACTTAAAATGGGCTGAACTGCCAGACTCAAAGGATTGTGATCTGCAGCACGAAGTCCAGCAGGAGGCCAGCCACTCACTAGTGGAGTACGCCAGGGATCAAGACAGGGGCCAGTACTGTTCAACATCTTCATTAATGACATGGATGATGGAGCAAAGTGCACACTCAGCAAGTTCAAGCATCATACAAAATTGGGAGGTGCAGTTGATACACTAGGAGAGTGGGCTGTCACTCAGAGGGACCTCAACAGGCCAGAGAAATGGGCTGAGAAGAACCTCATGAAGTTCAAAGAGAGATGACAAGGTCAGCACACCTGAGGAGAAATAACCCCAGGCACTTGTACAGGCTGGGGACCACCCAGCTAGAAAAAGCAGCTTGGCAGAAGAGGACTTGGAGGTCCTAATAGACATTAAGTCGACCGTGAACCAGCAATGTGCCCCTGTGGCAAAGACAACCAACAGCATCCTGGGCTGCAATAAGAAAAAAGTTGCCAGCAGGCATAGGGAGGTGATTCTTCCCCTCTACTCAGCACTGGTGCAACCACATCTGGAGTGCTGTGTCCAGTTATGGACTCCCCAGTACAAGAGAGACATGGACATACTGGAGAGAGTCTAGTGAAGGGCCACAAAGATGAGTAAGAGCTTGGAGCGTCTGTCGTATGAGGAGAGCGCTGGAATTGTTTAGCCTCAAAAAGGCAAGGTTCAGGAAGAAATCTTATCAACGTGTATCAATACCTGATGGGGAGAGGAGGGGAGAGGAGCGGGGAGGAGTAGAAAAGATGGACCCAGACTCTTCTCTGAGGCATCCAGTAAGAACAAAGGGAAGCAACTGGCACAACTTTAAATACAGAAAATTCCATTTAAACATAAGGAAAAGATTTTTAATGTCAACATGATCAAATGCTGCAATAGGCTGCCCAGAGAGGACCCAGAGAGAGTACAGAGTCTCCATCCTTGGCAATATTCAACACATGACCAGCCTTTGATCAACCTGCTCTATTTGATCCGGCTTTGAGCAAGAAGGGATGGACTAGATGATCTCCAGGAGTGCCTTCTGACCTCAAGCATTCTGCGATTTGTCCGTGTTTGAGAACATTTTAGCATCCATACCAGACTGAGGGGGACCTAAACTTGTACAAATTGAGGGTAGCGTAGATTAGAATCTGTATCTACATTATCAAAACCCCAAATTACTCATTTCATATCTAGAACAATAGGGATAAGGATAAATTAGAAAGAAAAGTAATTATGGCAGTACACAGTCAGATGAGCAATCCAACCAGTACTTCTGCATTTAAGTCTGCAGCTTTCATCATTTGATCAGCTAAACCAACTCAAACTGTCTAGCTACTGGTTCCTCTCAGTGGCCCTGTAGGTGAAGGGCTGTCTCTGTAACTGAATGGGTCTGTGTGTGTTCTGTCTGATCAGAAAAACATGACACGGTAAGGTAAAGAAGGTAGGTATCTAGGATTACCAAATTGAAAATACACCTTTTTTTGACTTACACCCTATCGATATTTTTGAATTTTATCAAGTAAAAGACTTTACTCACATCCTAAAGACAGTTGTTTCATTAAAAAAAATAGAAGGGGAAGACATAGCTGAAATTCAGAAACTTGATCGCAGAACGTCAATGGCCTAGGAATCTCTGAAAAACTATGGGCTGACAGACCAAGCAACTCCAAAAGTGCAGTAGAGAGAAGAAGGAAAGTAAGATGGTGATAGTAACACCTGACTCGCTACAGGATCATGGCATTCTAATGAAACTATCCTAACAGTGGCACCTGCTACAATTCAAATGATCAATATAAAAAGCAGTGAGCTGACATGAAAGTCCAAATTTAGTTGTATTCAAAGAAACAGTAATAACTGGAGTTATTTGAATTTTGTTCAAGTTCATAGTCGCACTTAATAGAAAAATACAAGACAAATACCTTTGCTTTACTTTTGGTAGCTGCTTCTGTATTAATGCTTTTATGTATTCCAGCTGCAGTACCCATCCTATGCCATGCATCTTCACAGCTGGTAGAATTTGCATGTTCTTTTGTTTGTGTTTCTAAATCTGAGAACAAAGAAAAAGACAGGGAATTAATTTACAGGAAGTAAATTGTCTAAACACTTGCATTCTTGTGATACACATGCTCCCTTAAAGCTCTATAGAGAAAAGAGCTGTTATCATGATATAAACCCAAATACCACAAGCATCAATTCTTTCCTGTACAGTACTCAAAGTTTACATTCAGGTCACAAAATTAACTGGCATTATGAATACCATGCTCACACTCTTCAAATTTTATTTTCAAGTAGCTTATCATATTAGCATAAGCTAAACAAACCTTTTCATAAAACAGTGTTTGCAAGATAGTATGAACATAGACCAATCTCCAGTAGAAAACTTAAAGAGTTAAATCTGAGTAAAGCAAATTTTCTTATGCTGGAGACAGGGTTTGTGGTAGATAGCAGTGAACTCGTGATTTTGAAGGATTCTGTTTAGGAGGGAGAGGTATGTTTCTGAAACCATCAAAACCATGAATAATCTTCCTGATTAGGGATCAAACCCAAACTAGGAGGTATTGTTCATATGAGATCTAGAGGCTACCATTTCAAAAAATGAGTTCCTGCTTGAAGGAAAACATCTGAACTCTATAAAACACTAAAGGTGCTCTGATGATGAGAAAAAAAATGTATGAAACAACAACCATTTTTGGTTTGGGGATTTTTTTGGGGAGAGGGGGTGTTGGGGTCTTTTTCTTTGGCTTGGTTTTTTGTTTGTTTGTTTCTTTTTTCCTTTGCTTCTGTTCTTACAGTATTTGGGGTTTGGATATACTTCATATTTCAAGTAACACCCTCCTTAGGTTGCTGACCTCTCAGCTTCCTCTCCATCTGCTGCTCCTTAAGCAGGAACTGCATACTGGTATTGCTGATAAACATTATTATTGCCAGTACTACTGTAAATCAGATGGCAGTAACTATTAATATCTTGGCCACAAAGTGACCCAAATATCTATTTTCTCTAGCATTTTAGCAGCTCTCATACCAAAAGAGCCGCAGGGCACATTAAGGTATTTTTCTATTATTCAAAGTAACAATTATAACTACAACTTAATTGAACAGAGGTCATTAACTCTTGGTATTTTTTGACAAAAAAAAGACTACTGTATAATGAATTTAAGTACACTAACACTAGATTTTAAAAAAATCATTAGAGACCCTTTAAAAATATTTGCAAGGTCCCAGGATGAGGAAAATTACAGCTGTAAAGCTGTTTCAAGGAAGCAGGCTCCATGCTGTAGAAGCAGGTTCAAAGACTGATGTTGCCACAGTTGTATCAAGAGCAGTAGAGATGCTTTAAAATGCACTCCTCCTTTCCCAAACATAGCTTATTAAGTCGACAGGCATATATATGCACCAAAATGCGTGCTGTGATCTTTACATACAAAATTTTGGAGGAACTTCCTAAATTATTACTTTAAGTTAAGCAGATATCATGAGTGTAATTTTTTTTATTTTTTATTTTTGAAGATGGCAGGAAAAAAATGTAGACTATGTTTTATGCACACACTGTCAGCTCAGCTATAACCTGAATTGTTTTCCTTCTTTCCCTATATCTTCTATACCTATATGAGCACACAGACCAACTTTCTGGGAGTTTTGGTTGGTTGGTTGGTTTTTGGCAACACATTTATACAGCTTTTTCATCAGGAAAACTCTGAACAGACTTTAAATATTACAAGACATTCTGGTAGTTATCTAGTATCTGGAAACGCTGAAATATCCAAGACAATTTAGGGCAGTACTTGGTATTAGAACATTCTCTCTTCTAAGTGTTTAAGTTCTGTGTTTTTCTGGGGGAAGGACAGTTGGGGGAGGTGCCCACAGCAAAAAAGGTATTTGGTTAATGAAAACTAGAGTCTTTCTATCACGGATTACTCTTAATAGTTATACACAAGTAATTCTTAACTACTCTTATAACCACTGTCTAGGGCTGACCCTTCTGTTCTATAATTACCTGAAAACACCTCAGACAACTGTGAAATCTCTTGGCCGGTGTGACTTCCTGATGAATCAGATTGCCTTAGCAAAGCAACAGGTTGCCTTTTCTTCGGAGATGTAATATAGTAACCAAAAGATGGCTATAAAAAAAAAAAAAAGAAATTACCCCGGTATATAGCATGAGTAAATTTTATCATTAATAAATAGATTCAGTGGGCTTGCAAAGCACTTTCAGCCACAGTGGCTCCCCAGTTGGTGTTTGGCTCTCATACCACTGAGAAATAACACATGCCTCCTAGCATTCCAAATGCCTAATCCAAGTACATACACTTCCAATATATACAGAGAATAAACTTATACCAGTCAGACAAAAGAAAGTACATACACTCTCATCATCTCTGCCTGGAGGCATGCTCTGTCTCTCAGCCTCTGAATGCACCAGCACAGAACATGCCAACTCTACCAATTCACCAGGACACAACTGAATGACACAAGCATATTTGACTTCTTCCTCCCATTGCACACACTACCCCGCTTTTTAAAATTTTTTTTGTCTGCAACACAGATGAGATATTGTCTACCAACAGCAGATAAGAGAAGAGACAGGTATCAGATAGATGCAAGAAGCATCCAGAAGTATGTTGATAAGTTAGGGTCTAGATGACTACATTTTTACTGCAGTTGGGCATTTCCCTACATAGCACATCAACTATCAATAGTCATTCAAAGACTCTCACTGTTCAAACACCCCTATCTGAGCAGCATTTCATTCAACTACTATGTGGATTGTTTGCTTGGGCCTCCAACGTGCACCCTGTATATGGTGTACTTTTCTCTCTCTAATCCTATACATAATTAGTTCCTAACCAAAAGGTAAAGATCAAGATTCATCGATAACACCAGCTAGCCCTTTACATCAGAAATTCCAAGTAGGAAACAAAAGCCAATCCAGACCTGTCACACATAGAGAATTTCCTTTGCAAGTTAACTTAGAAAAGTAGTTCTCAGAAAAAATTAGTTATTAAAAAAAAAAACAACCAACAAAAGTAGTGCTAGCTGTTGTTGTTCTTGTCCTTTCCTTGTGTGTTAATATGAACATTAAGATACCTACCCGTTTCACATCACTGCCTCCACCAAGACAACCAAGAGCTTCAGATCTCTGACCAAAGAACTCCCCCAAAGACAAACGTAAATAGCTGGCATCTTTATCAAGATCACATGTTCTCGGCAGAATGCAGCTATTGGCAGATTTCCATGAAGTATCTGCTAATTCAGATGCATTTAGAATGTCTACTTTTTCCGCCTGCAGACAAAGACATTTCAGAAGTTGTAAACTGGAAATAAATTAGAAAACTATTCTGTCTACATTGAGATAATTAGTTACCTGCACAAGTTTGCGTGCTTTCTCAAATTCTTCCTGGTCTTGTGCAATCATAGCTGCTGCTTCAGCTTAATACCAAAGAGAATATTTATTAAAATAAGGCATAAGTTATTCAGTGCTGTCATTACTATTTTGCATCATTAAACTATATTTTGAGGAACAGATATTGCAAATTTAATTCTACATCTGAGATAATTTGGGATACGCTAGGAGTTATTCCATTCCATTATGGTGAGAAGACTTCATATTAAATTTGTTTTAAAAGAGTACTCCCTGGATCTTTAGGAGCCAAAGTAAAAGCAGCATTTAGTTAACTAACTTAGTGGTTAATAAAGAAAGTCTCTTACAGCCTTAACCCCAAACCAAACTATAACTTCACAGGTTACACTAACCATACTAGCTAGAATTGAGCATCATGTGGCTACTTCCGAACAAACTTTTACTACATGAGGTTTTAAAAATTTCATCAGTGTGGTGCCTGTGAACTGGAGCAAAAGAAGAGACCGGTTTGTATCGGTTCATGAAATATCTGTGCAAATTAACAGGCCAAATAAATCAATACTACTTCAAAATTCAAATGCTTGTATTATTTTCACAGTTACCATTTACAGAACAATGAACACTTAAAGTCTCTTCACCAAAATGACGTGAAAAACTGCTGATCGAGAGAGATTGCTCTATCACCTTATTTCAATGTTAGCGTACCATTAAGCCCATCACAACTTATAAAATACGTGGCCTTGTACACACAGCATCTCTAGTCGTAAAGGACACAGGGCAAATGGAGGAATAAGTCAAGAATGGCCACAAACTTGCGAAGTGAATGAGCTGTTGTCCATAAAATTACTTATGGAAAGCTGCAATACGTACTCTGAGGACAGAAACAAAGTTGGAATACATCTTTATTGAGCAATCCAACTGCATTTCCTAAAGGCAGCCTAGCACTATCAGTGACACACTGTTATATCCAGTTGAACTTTAAGTCAGCATCAGTTCTTCCTTAATCCTCTGTATAAGCCATGCAGCTCTCTGAACACTTCCTGAAGCACCAAACTCTCAAGCGAGCAATCCTGCACTATCCTATACAAGAATATACCATGCGCACAGTTTGCTGACAGAGATAGACATGTCATAAATGAGACTCAGAAGCATCAGATGTAGCATTTCCTTTCTGTCTCTACCAATAAAATCTCTCAGCTGTCAAGTATCACACTTGAGCATTGCAGACGGACAGGCAAACTAGCAGCCAGAAAAATGCTAACGACACTGAACCTGTAAGCACACGGCTTCTACCGTGCAAAGAGGTAAGCAAATCAGCTCAAAAGCAGGATTGCTTTAAAAACCCATCAGGTGGGAAAACACTAAACAGCCTTGGAAAAATTTACAACAGTCAAATATTCTAATCACTTCACAACCCGAGTCTGAGATGCAGGAAAGTGTTTGAAATATGCTGGCACTTGACAAATAATGGAGGAGCTCTGCTTTACTGACCCAGTAGATAAGGAAGTTTCTACCAAATTGGATCATATTTGCTTGTTCCAGCAGAAAACCACTACAGTGTTGAAAAACATTCCTTCAACCTATCAGCCCTGTTTGATCACTCGTTCAAAATAAACAATTCTAGACAGCAAACTATAGGGCATTCTATTTGAAAGAAGAACCTTGAGTGGACCACTGACATCTTTATATTTTATTTCCATTAGTCCATCCATATGTCAACTTTAGAAACTAGAAGAGAGTGGGATAAATACTGTTACACACGTTGCTTGAATCTCTCTAGCAAAACAGATGACCAGGTGACCTTTTGGTGCTAAGGAATTGATTTGTCTACAGTACCACATGCATATTATCCAAGCCTGTATGACAAACATACAGACTCTCACCAAGATTAATCTGAGATAGCTTAAGGAAAATAAACAACTCCAAGTAAACAGAGGTTCAAAAAGCCTGGAATTCATTAGGAGATGAGAGTCCAGTAAAGTTCCTCAACAAACTCCAACGTTTTCCAGTACCGGTAACATTTTTCAGCATCAAGACATTCCCAAGGGATTCACAAAAAAAATCACCAGCTAGTGAATTCAGCAGCTCTTTTCACATTCTAGCTGATCTTGTAGTAACTTCTTGGTTACAATTATTTCCTGTCTTATAACCATCATGCAATACCAAATGACTACTGTTTCCTCTTCTTGAAAGAAAGGACAACAATAATTAAAGTCCAAAGGAAAAACTGTGGAAATGACAGCTACAGTAGTTACTTTTGCTCATAAAATATGTATTAGCGACGTATTAGAATGCTTTTTGAAACAAAACAAAAGACTCTTTGTGGGAAGAGAAGGAAACATGGAAAGAAGCTATCAACTATAACTAATGATAGTATCATTGTAGGCTAATAGCAACATCACCTTCCAAATTATTTGTAGTATCTAAAGCTTGGAGGCTTTGCACACCAAATAATGATTTGTTGAAGTAAAGAAAAAAAAAAAAAAGAAAGTTTACTTAACACTATTACAGATAACAACAGCTAACTAAAAAGGAGAAAGATTACATACATCCAGTAACAAACTCCTCATTTATTTTATCATCTTCAGACAGATTTAAATTTTGTTCTTCATCAAACGAAGTATAATACGCAAGATCAGTCACCCATTTGCCCTCTTCATTTTGATAAACAATGCTGTGTGGTAAATCACCTGAAAGATATATCAGCTGATTAAAATAAAAAGGAACATGGCAAAGTCTCTTAAGTTTAGATTAAGGAGTTCAAAAACAACATAGCTCAAGTTGCTGCAACTGCAGGCTTAAACTAGTTTCATCATCAAATAAACAACAGTTAAGTGCAATATACAACAGTCAGTATTTTTTAATACAAAAGCAAGACAAAATGTATTCATGCTACACTGTTTTTTATTACCAACTTGCAAAACTAAAGAAAAATGCATAGCTTACAATTTTATTTCTTCTTCCATAAAATGGAGTTTGGTCACAATTGTATAGATGGGTTGTATCTCAGGCAACCTACCTTTGTCTGTTGCAGCTAAACTTATGTTCTCACAGCTGTCTGCAGTTGGAGACAGGTAGGTATCAGCGAGACCGACTTCACATTCAGTTGCATCTGTCTGAGGTGCATTTGCACTAAGAACTTTAGGAGTGGTGTAGTGCCCCAACAATTCTCTTGCTGTGTGTAGTGCTTCTGCATCAGAAGCAGCAGCCTGACACTCGGAGGACTGTATTTCTTGCTTTGGAAGGACACCCGAGACATCAGCTTTATGGCTGTCCATGCATTGAAGATACGCTGAATCTAATCGCAACTCAGCAGCAGTGCAGGAATCTAGCACAACTCCAGTAGTCATGGAATTCTTAGAAAACAATAATCATTTGAAAAGCGTCAGAAGTGCAGTTGTTAACTGTTTGTGCGAACAGTTCTAGGTACAAAACAGTCCAAGTTAAGTATGGTTTTAGATATATTTTTCAAACAAAGTGGTGTTATTAATTTTTATTAAAGAAAGTTTTGGTTTTTAGTTCAACCTCTAACAAGTTTTCAAACACACTGCCATCTTCTACTACAGTCTTACTGTATACAATAAACAGAAATTTAAATGACAATATCATACCAGTTGCTGTACTGCTCTGGGCAGCATTTCTTTTTGCACAGGACATCCAGTTATCCCTTGATTTTGTGAATCTTCATCACTAGCATTTCCAGAGTCCACTGTCACAGCCTGGTAAGTGTCAGGAAACTGAAAGTTCTCCTTTTAAAAAAAATTAAGATTTAAGTTACACTGGAACACATATACAGGGGGGGGGGG
>VYXH01007853.1:50412-64365 GCA_013397275.1 Burhinus bistriatus
CCCCCCGCGCCCGTTGCGCGGCCCAGCCTTGCCCCGCCCCGCCCCGCCCCGCAGCGCCCCCCAGAGGGCGGGCGAGGCCGCGCGTGCGCAGCGCCACCGCTCACCCTCCCAAACTTTCCCCGAGCCGGCCCGCGCGCGCGCTTCCCCCTGCCGCCCGCGCCCCGCCTCGCCGCCAGCCAATGGGCGAGCCCCAGCCAGAGTCGGCGATTGGCCGGCGGGGCACGGCAAGGAGGAAAAACTTTAAGGAGGGAGGGAGGAGGCGAGAGAAGGGGACGTTGATTGGGCGAGGGGCGCGCGGCCCCGCTCGGCCACGCCCCCCGGGAGTGGCCCGTCGTCCGTTAGGCGGTGAGGGGAGGGTGAGGGGCTGCTCCCGGAGTCAGGTAGTTTCGCGCCTAGGGTGACTGGGGAGGTTTTCGGAAGGGGACGATGAAATCGGTTATTTCAGGTATTTGCTTACGGACCGGCGGGGTGCGAATCCCGGTACTGGCGTGGGGTCTTTCAGGGGAGCGGCGGCGGCCCCTGAGCCACCGCGTCGCCGCTGAGGTGTGCCGCCGGTGAGGTCTGCCCAGCCGGTCCGGCCCCGCTGCCCCGGGCGGGGACACAGTCCTGTAAAAAGGAAAAAGCTTTAGTCGGATGTGACATTTTTTATTTATGTGGCAGGCGTTGTTTATATTACTGACCTTGTTTTCTGTCATATTGTTGCTATATGAGTCGTTTAGATGAGGTTGAGCAATGTGGTTTATATATAGTACGTGGAAAATTTATTTCAATTTTGAAGCATAAATTTCACATTTTTTCTAAGTAGAGGATGAGAAGGCAGCAGATGCCTTCCAAACATACATGTATGTGTGAATGACAACTTCAAAAGATCTAAATCAAACTCGGTGTTATTCCAGGACATTTTTACAATGCACTTCTACAGTGCATACTTCCTGGTGTGGAGATTGCAAAAAGCTAGAATGAGAGTGAAAAATCACACACTCGACATCAGCAGAAGTTCATACTGTGTTCACATCTGTCCAAACCAAAACCAAACAACAAAAACAAACAAACAACAACAAAAAAAACCCAGCCCAAAGCCACCTCCTGACTACTAGACGACCCAAAAAATTCTAGTCCTGGAAATTCAAGCTGAGATGTGCTCCAAGCACATAAACAAACAGTGTACCAGGGTAATGCTTATCTTCTTTCAGAAGAAAAGGGACATCAGCCTTACAAAGTGCTAGATAAATTTAAAATACTGCAAGTACCCGCTGTCATTATCCCTTTCTGAGCCCTTCTATAATCTCCCACCCTCCTTAGGGGTTCGGCTTTCAAGGGTCCAGATCCTGTGCAGAAGTACAGTTCACAATCTTGAGTCATGGGAGCAAGACAGAGGAATAAAGAGGGAAGTGTGAGTTTGAGGAAGCAGATGTGGACAGGCAAGGATATGGAGGGAAAGGTCCTGGTTTGGAGAGACATCAATGAAAAATGGCAGGCAGAGAGAAAGGCAGGGAGAAAATCAGCGTAAGTTTATTTGTTGAAGTCAAAGTAGTTGGCCAGTCCATTGGAAATGTGACTTGTTTGCACTGAAACTGTAACAGCATGTCAGGATACCTAACAATAAATGTTCAGCACAGAGGAAAATAATGTGACCATGCTGAATTAACTATGAACAAATGCATCAAAAGCTGCAAAAAGCTGTCATTTACTTTATTATTACCGTAACTGGTTATTTGGGGCTCCACAAGAGTAACAGAAGCAAAATTAAAGAAAAAAAAAATGCAAGCAACAATCTTTCCCTTAGATCTGTCTTATCAAGGATAGTTATGTGTAAATAATCATCTTTTAATATATTTTACACTACTTTTTGTTACACTGCAGTAATTGAGGCATACCTGGCAGACACTGTGGGGTCTCACAGCACAAACTTTTAGCATTGGGAATCAGCAGCGTATCTAGACACTACCACCTTGCTTTTCTTGGCTGCTTAGGAAGGAGCCCTGCGTTTTCTTCCTGGTAGAAGTGCAGTAAGAAAAAGATCAATTGCTGTATTGAAGGGAGTGACCTTTTAAAGGGTTAAGACAAATTCTGCAAGTGGCTTAAACCTTCAAAAGTATATTCTACTGCTTGCGTACCCAGAAACACTTTGTTCTGTTTTAGGAATGAATGCCAGTATAATAGTTTTGATTTTTTTTTTTTTTTTTAAATAACTTGTTCTTCCACAGAGGAATATTGTTACTTCCTACCCCCATTTCAACCTTGTTTTCTAATCATGTAACATTCCTGTTGTTTAGCATACAAAGTATGGCATGGTTGTATAAAAGTTAACCTTTTGGTAAAAAGGTCTAAGTACCTGCTTTTAGTAAACCTTTTGTTTTCCCCACAGTTCTGTTCCTGTTTCCTGCTGGCTGAAAAATATCAGCATCCTCCTTCCAAGCACTGTCAGCAAGCACTCCATAACACCATTGTTACCTCTTACGGGTTTTTAGTAAATTAAAACTAGATTCCTCAGAGATAAATCAAGGAACAAGTGTGGTGTATCCAAGCAAAAACAGAGCATCGGAGCAAATAAAGTTTTCAGAACACAAGTAAAACTCACAGGAACTTGCTATCGTTTTTGAAGAATGCAGGTTGCCCCCTCCATTACCTTATACTAATGGTCTAGTCCAGGAAGTAGCGTAAGCCCATTGTGAAGCACACTGAAATACACTATTACACTTTGGGTTTCTGCTGCAGAGCCCACCTTTATCCTTCCTCGCCCTAAGATCTGCTGAGCAATTACATCCTGTACAGTAATGCTACTCCCTAGCAATACCATGTAGTCACTGTCCAGTTTTATC
The DNA here is from genome assembly GCA_013397275.1 of Burhinus bistriatus. NCBI lineage: Eukaryota > Metazoa > Chordata > Aves > Charadriiformes > Burhinidae > Burhinus > Burhinus bistriatus. The sequence continues at coordinate 53,235 of VYXH01007853.1, forward strand.
CTCCCACCTGTCTCACACCAGCTTGAGTCAATGCCAGCATGCTGATCCACATCAACAATGTTCCCGTGCCGACACATCAACAAAGGAGGCTTTTAAGTCAGTACTATTTCTTCAAAATGTCGTAAGTGAATTATGCAGTCACTGTAAAAGAACTGAGATAATTTGAAATCCAACAACTCCAGTAGTCTCTGCAGACCTTCAACACACCCATGAGAAAAGTAAGAGCACACCCTGTGGCAGAAAAATGTAATATGCAACTGCGCATCCAGAATGGCACATGACTTCACAAAAGCAAAGCTATGAGAATGGACACTGGAATCAAAAAAGCTCCTTGGATCAGGAGTCTGTTTAAAAAAAAACAAAAGCCTATTACAAGAAAAAGCATACTAATGCAGACATTTTACAAGTTTATTAGTCAATCACAATTATAAAATTTAAATATTTATACAGCAAGATGGAAAATTCTTAAGTAACCAAACACTCCAAACTATTTTGCTGCAGTATACACAGGAATGGTTTTCTTTTACAAGTTGATCCAATATCATCCTTTAGTTACTCAATAACTTCTTGAAGGCATGTTTAATTTTAAGAATATATTTCACATTTGACAGTGTAATATACAAAAAGAAAAAAATTCAATACCATACTAAACTGATTCCAAAAAAAAAAAAGAAAAAAAAAAAGGACAGGCACATTGAAGTCAGCTACTCCATAAATAGCTCGCAGTTGATACTGTTTGTATATGTTGCCATAGTTCAAAGGGTACAGATTAAAATGTTCCTTTGATACAAACATAAAAAACATGTTCCAAATATTGTAGTTTGTTTTGCAAAACATGCATGAAGTTCCCAGATTTTTTAAAATCTTCTGTACAAGAGAAGAAATAAAAAGGCAGCCAGAAATGGAAGCATTCACAAACACCAGAATAAGGCCCTTCAGAGTTTATTTAAAGTAACGTGTTAAACCCCTTCATTCTCAGGTAATAGATTAAGAGGCCGAGATACACATCGTCTGCGAGGGTGAGGATACTGGAGGTTGGCAGTGTCAGCATCGCAAGAGTGCTCTATCAGAGGAGGAGGAGGAAGGAGCTGGGCATGACTGGACCATCTCGATCCAGCCCGTGGGGAATCCAGAGGGGGAAAGAAATACCTGAAACAATTAAGAAAGGAACAAAACACCAAAACAAAAAAAAACAAATCAAAACAAAACAAAAAAAAAAAAAAAAAAAGAAAAAGAGAAAGGTAGTAAATACAAGGAGAACCAAAGGGGAGAAAAGACATGCTGGAAAAAAAAAAGGCTTTAGTATATCCATGCCAAAACCAATAGAACATAATAGCAGAAATCAAGGCTTGTAATTCAAAACAAGACAAATTTTGGAAACTGTTATTTAAAGGAAAATAATACAGTCTTTTCCACTGAGATTCATAGAAAAGAATACCATAATAATAATCCTAGTATACATTTTTACAAAAGAACAGATTGCTTTGGAAATCAAAAGGATGTTGTAGCACAGCTATTAGCAGGCTTTCATTCTCCCAGAATTCCTGTGATTTGTTAACAGAGCTTTTAGTAACGCTTCATTTGCAACACAAAATATACATTAAATATTACTCAAGTACATTTTCTGCATATGCATCTAATTCAGATTAACTTCACAGCACTTCCAGAATAGACGTAAAAACATCATTGTTTTTACAATACTTTAAGTTTAATAGTACACATTTACAGAGAATAACTACTTTCAGTGAAATACAGTCTTTGTACGTATTTACATCTTTCTGCAAAATTCTCAGAGTAAATTTAAGATTCCTGGTGAATGCAAGACTCAGAATTGTGTCACTTCATGTCATTTTTCTGCTGTTTTTATTAGAACTTACCCGTAATACTTGTGCATTTTACTGTAACTATATCAGATACCTACAGATGTTTTCTGTCTTGTTTACAGTTCTGTGGACTTACATAAAGGAACAGCTATACGACTAATGAAATTATGGGGCAATTCACAACAAGCTGCATTTTGGTTTCAATCTTTGTATGGCTCGAGTGTTTGCATTTTTTAAGATACTATGCTTAGAGAATTTTAGTTACTCCATGGAATTATTACCATAGGAATGTACAAGTATGTATCAGAAAAAGTACTTCTCTTAGGACGAAGAAATTATGACAGTACTTACAAAACATTTATTTGAAGTCATACTAAGGTGTAAGTGAAGCAATACCAAACTATTAAAAGCTATCATCTGTACAATTGTCAAAACACAGTTTTCTTATTCCTTTAAAACTAACAGTTTCATATATTACAAAGCAGTTACAAACTTGTGATGTTTAGGAATCTTAATCAAATGTTGAACACTATGAAATGCAAAACAAATTAGTTATCAAAACAATTTCAATGAAAGTTATTTTAATGGTCACTTCCCTCCTCCCATCCCAATCAAGGACAAAAATTCTCATTTTTAGGCATGAACTAGTCTTTTAATTTGACAACTTTCAAAAAAAAAATCTTTTGATGGAAGTTTTGGGGTTTGGGTTGTTGTTTGTTTGTGGGGTTTTTTCCAAACAAGAAGCCTCTCCAACTATTTTCCTATCAGGAGTTCCAACAGTATCAAACTGTGCGGGCTAGTACAAAAAAGTACACAACATGTTTTAAAAAGGCTTTTTGAATAGCATTTAGTAGTTAGCAGGCTGCTGGTGTCTTGGGAGAGGTCAAACGGCGTTGGGGAGGGGAAAAAGGAGTTCGTTTTCCATTCCTGTGTGCATGCAACAAGCAGCAAAACACCAAAGTTACTCCAGTTAGCTTGGTATCAGCTCTGCTTTCTGTTAAAAAGGACATAATACAAATGGAGAATGGAAACTGTATCATAAATCTAGACACACAATTACAACAACATAACAATATAGTCCTACTGACTTATTTTCCAACAATCTACATCATCTGTTCTGAAACTATTTTGATTACAAATCCATTTTGGTGATCATGGTTTAACAAAGTTTTCTAAATCTGCCTATGCTTTAGCTCTTTTGTTTAAATGTACAGACTCTGAAACATAACGTACACAGTGACAGACAAAAATTCTGTGTAGCATACCAATTTAGTCAAATGTCAGTACATAAATCCTTATTGTAAGTGTTAATACACTAAACCAAAAAGTTAGCAGACTATACTTATGCAATTCAAACCAACGTGATGACAAAAGAAAACGTAGTTAAGCGCATCTTTTCTATAGTAAGGCTCAATCCTAGGACAAGACACCACATATTTTGAAATTCCACAGCCACGGACTTATTTCTGTACCAGAACGTCAATTCCAAATTGGAGCTGAGAGTAATTTATTAAAAAAACACAATAAAAAACCCACTTTCATCATACAGAGCAATGGAGGGAGTCTAAAACAACACTAGAAGTTTCAGTTTCACAATGGCTTACTACCAACTTCAGGGAAAGGAGAACAGCCACCAGTGGGGTGGGGTAGGGTAGTCTTGCTGGCAGCAGCACAGTCTTAGATAAGGAGATTGTGAAACCACACCCTAGGCTAAAGTGGTATAAAATAGCTTGTATCTCCCTATAGGAGCCCAAGCAAATACAGTTACATAGCTTTGGATATCACATTTCCAAGACAGGACTGCATTTCAGCATTTTTTTGATACACTGTAAGTAGCACCTGGAACCAGATGACCAGTATCATTTTGGCCTCCTTTCTTGATGGGGACTTGGCCCATTACCACCTCTTGCTCTCCCATTTATCTTGTGAGGAAAATGTGGAAACCCTTCTCTGTTCAATACAGCTAGGGATGTGGAAGCCAGAACTGCCATTCAGGACTGACTGCTGAGAAGGGGGTGAAGGCTACTCTCCAAAAACAACCTGTCACAGTACTTTACAGATGAGTATTTTAAACTGAAAAAAAAAAGCCATATTAGTAGCTGCACATGGATGGAAATGCAGGCTATTTTGAAAAAAATAAAGGTGGCCACAAAACTTGAAAGCTGCTGCTGCTGCTGCTGCTATGGAATTCAGCCACATCTAGTCCTTACATAGGACACATCCTGTAAAGTTGATTGTAAACACTCCACCGTACAAATGTGGGGCTCAGTGTATTTCTAGATTTCAGTGTGCACAAATTACAATGGTTTTCAGAAGAGGCAGTTAAATTTACCTACTAAACAGCAATTACTACAGAATAAAAACAGAGAAAGCAAATTAATCTGCTATGACAATGCCATATGAGGAAGATTAAAAAACCAAAACTTTTATTCAATTGATGTTACACCTGCATAAATGCAAGTAAACTAACACTAGTATATGATTCTTGAAACCATACATTATGAATTATCTTTTCCTCCTTCCTTTCTGCTACATTATCCCAGTGAAAAACAGAATTTGTTGCTGGCATTTTTGCTTTACTTTGAAACATGCAACTAAAAGAAAAGGGCAGTTACACAGCAGTGTGACGAAGTTTCTCCTTGTTTGAAACTATGTCAGAAAGTTATTTTTAATAATGTGAAAGGACTAAAAGTGAAAATAGTTGTTTACATTGCTTATTTATACAGAATGATTCAGTTTGGCTTATAGTTTTGTTCATTTTCCTCTTAACACAGGCATAACAGACACCATCACAGAGCAAAACTAGAAATGCTTGTAGAAGCATTCATGCAATAAATTACATTTAAAAAAAACAAAAAAAAAACAAGAAAAAACCAACCAAAAACCCAAACCAACATGAAAACCGAATGAAATTAAAAAAATTCAGATAAGAGATTGAAATTTAGTCTCCCTACTAATTAACCTACCTACTGGCAGATGATCCATTTAGTGAATTCTGTAGACTTGTATTGGCTGAACCTAGAGAGGCATTAAAAATTCCCTGCTGAGAACTACCATTCACCGGACTCCCGTTACCTTTTAGTATACCAGTACACTTCCAGTTGTCCATGTAATTAGCTGCAAATATAGATACATAAAACCTGTTAGTTTTTCTTCTGAAGCTCAGCGTTTGATACAACTATCACATTTCAACTGCTATGCACCTGGTGAGAATTAGAATTGAACTTCAATACCAAAATATAAATTGCAAATAGTTGGAAAATCTGGCCCTTTAGCTGTCCGACATTCTCTGCCTATCCACAATTTAAAACTCAGTTTTGTTCAATAGCAAGAATGAGTTTTCTTTATTAAAATGCTGAGGAACAAATGAGAATGGATGAGGAAACTACCACTAGTTTTTTTGTTGTTGCTTTTGGAAATTTAAACAGAAAAAAAGCCAGTTTGCCTGAACATTGTGACTGAATGTAGATTTTCTGGTTTTGGCAGCAGGCAAAGATAGTAATGCAGTACATGTTAATTTTAAAAATGATAGCTTTACATAACTCTAGTCTGGTTAAAGAATTTGAGGGTACAATAACAACTATTCACAGCAGCCTAAATCATACAAGTGTTCCAGCACAGAAAGTGATTTCTGTTTTCTGAAATGTAAATAGAAATACAGAAATCTATCATTGACAAATCTGAAATGAACTTTTACGATGAAATTATTTTTTGAGTTAAAGTTCTCAAGTATATTCAGCATACTACAAAGCTAATGTATTTCAAGTGTGTGACCTTACCCTTCCAGAGCCTAACGCAGCCATCATCACCAGAGGAGGCAAGCACTGTGCCTGTAATATTCCAGCTCACTCGCCACACCTGGGAGTTGTGATTATCAAACTGTGCCACAATATGAATTTCAAATTTTGTTAATCCTCCAGATGAAGTCAATTCCTTCCTGTTTAAGAGAAAAGTGACAGTTATGGACACAACTGTTCAAAGGTCTGGGCTCGAACATGATGACAAAAAGAGAGGACTACATTTTTCAAGGAGTTTATATAACAATTGTTACTAGATTAGGACTATTAAGAGGTATTCAGACAAAAGTACAGACTTGCTCACAATCTTGTCATCTTAAAAATCAGGCTGATAAAAAACAATCCTGCATACATTAAGTTACTATTTTCGCTTTGCAGATACTATTAAAATAAGACTATCTAGTATGCACCACAGCATACCAAACTATCTTCCTTTTAAGCTCACCTTAGAGGTTTTAGTGTGAAGATTCGTACATCTTTGGTTGCTACAGCTAAGATATGGAAGGATCTTCCCAGATTTGGAGCAAATGCAATATCATGTACAGGATCTGTGACTGTCATCAGAGCTTCTGCTTTTGCATATTTCCTGTACAGCATAAGAAACTAACCTTTAGTGCCACCAAAATTGCCAGCGATGCAAATTATATAAACCAGTCATAATAGAACAGGGAAAAAGGGGTTAATATACACAATGACACTTGCAAAAATAAAAACATTTTCAAGCATAAATTTAATTGTAAATAATGACAAGCTGTTTTCTTCAGAAATTGAATACATAACATACAGTAACTACTAACAACAGTACGCTAAATCACACAAGAAAGCAAGGATTCCACTACAAAGAACATTTTGGTCTACAGCTGGAAGAGGGAAATAAAAGGATTCTTCCATTCATAAATCTAAAGGGAATCTGTATCTCAGTAACTTACTAAATTTTCTGTGCTTGTAAGCAGACCACTATCTGCCTCCTTTGCTGTATGATAAACATGTATTCCATTTTCTATTTATCACTAGGTAAGTCACAACAACTTTTCTTTATTGTTAATGCACTGAGAACATCGTCTGAAGCCTGACATAAATCCACAAAACACCTTGGCTCCTCCTCACATCAATCACCCTGAATAAAACACAAGTTCTCTGTTACGGTTTAATTGAAAGTGGTTGTGCGCACACTTCCTGGCCTTTTCTGGTTCTGAATTCTTAACCATAAAAAATGAACTTTTACAGAACGCTGGTAATTCACATGACTTTCTGTCATTATAAACATGCTTTTAAAAGCATTTTAAGTTTGCCTTGAACAAAACAATGCCTAGTGCAACACAATTCAAAGTTCAACTTAGCCCTATCAATTCTTTGTGCAAAATTAAGCATATAAATTAGTGGAAGCAGAAACAACAATTCTCCCTTCAAGATGCTGGTAATACTGGCATTTCTGCACTAAGATAGAACAAAATTGTCAATATCACATCTGTTAACATCAGCTGCCATTCTGAGGTCTCCCTCTCCTTTCCCATCCAATGGCTCAGAGACAGAATTAAGGTATTATTATTTACTACTCCACTCCACATCTAATGACAGGAATAAAATAAAAGGCCATATATTAAAAACTACTTTAAAGATCCCACAAATGTTATATATTGTCATTTAGCATACCTGGTATTTTCATTATATTCATAAATTTGAACCTTAGCCAATATATTTGGACTGTTGTCATCACTTCCTACAGCTATCATTGGAGAATGTGCTCGAGAGCTAAAAGGTGAAAATAAATACTGTTACATTTACAAATGATTCCACAGAAAGTACACCAACCCATTTTTTAAATTTCAGACACAGTAACAAAAAAAATATCACAAGGGAAAAAAAAAAATCACAAGGAAACACGCGTAAGTTCATTCACAATTACTGGTACAATCTCCATTCTGTTGTTTGGAAAGCCCACTATACACACCCACTAAGGCAAAATCATTAGGGAACGTTATTTGCCAATTCAAGATGATGCCCCCAGAGCGCAGGATTGATTTTATATACGCATCTCCAGCCAAGTATTTGCCACAAGTTTTATGGCACAGTCTGCATTCTTTGCAATACTTTTAGTGGGATTTCATTCACGTTTTGGAAGTCAGATTACAAAAGTTAAATGTAGATGTGTTCTAGTTTTTAAAACAACTTTTAACCCCATCCCATGCATTAAAGTGAAAGCCTGTACTCTGAGCCTTCAGCACAAACGACTACTAATGCATAGAAGAGTAACTGGATCAGCAGGACACAGACCACTACATCTATAGGGAAAGCCATTAAGTGCTTCAGGACAAACAGAATCCAAAGCAGTTCAGCCCTGAATGGTTCTTCCCTTCCTGTTATTGCTGGGGGAGGATGTGAGATGGGAAACAAAGGAGAACCTCTGACTTGTATGTGTTCTTCTGGGTGGGGACTACCCAACCAAACTCCTCTCTGATTCCTTCCTGTTCAGGCAGGTTAAGTATATCATTGAGCCCCTGAGGATGTAACTAAAAGAACAACTCTTAGGCTTTGTATTTGTGCTAGCAAGACTCTTGTGGTTCCTAGTACTCTATTGCACTGGCAAGGGTGTGTGTATCTGTGAAGAGTGGTCAAAATTATTACCTATTACAACATCTTACTTAAGGAAAGAAGAAAGAGACAGGAATTGTCCCTTTATAAGCACTTCCTCTCATGAAAATTCAAGTTAAGTTTTGTGGGAAAAATAAAGATTACTCCGTAGCTCATTACTTGTTAAAAAGAATTAAGCTGGGAGTATTTCTTCACAGAGCACATAAGGACTTCTTGTAACACTTCTCTGGCTCTGACAAACTTGCTTTATTAAAAGAAACGTTAGCAACTTTCTTTCAGATCTGAGTAATGTACACTTGGTCTTCTGCATGTGTGTTTTAGGATTTATTCTACAAAATTTCAGAACTAACTCCTTGGATCTTCTGCTTAAACAGTCATAAAGCAAAACCTACAGTTTTAATAACATACCTTGAAGGATTCCAAGAAATGCAACTGCAGCTTAGCTTACATGAGATTTCATGCTGCAGTGACCACTGACTGAGATTCATCACATCTGGAGCTTCATAAATCCTTACAACTCCATCTGCTGAACAGGTTGCTAACATAAGACCCATATGCTTGGGAGCAAACTTCACATCTGTAACAGATGTCCTACTGTCTACCAGAGTGGTCCTCTTCACCTACAAAGAAAGGCAGAAATTCTTGAAAGAAATGCTAGAAATTTCTGTCAAAAATTTGTTCTCTAACAAAGGCTAATGGAAGTCTGACAATACCATTTCATAGGATCACTTACCTCTTCCATCAAAAACTAAAAATAAGTAAATAAATAAATAATCTTTATACACCAATGAATTAGAGAAATGACAGATCATTGCATGGATGCAATTTCAAGCATCAAGAGATATACTCACAGGGGTATCAAAGTTCTGATACCAAAGAGTTGTTTAGATTAGGCTCTTCAGGAAAAAAAAAAAAAAAAAAAAGAAAAAAAAAACCACCAACATGTAACGTAAGTATAAAAGACAAGAGTACTGGCCACAGGCAGTTTGAAACTGTCCTCTTCATTCGTACTGGTGACAATATTAACTGTGATGCTTTGCAACGCGGCTTTCTAATTTCAGTGCTGTTGAAGTTTACCACAAAGTGTTTTCCAACAGAGGCATCAAAACAACAAGTATTTCTGATAAGGAAATAGGTGAATACAGCAGCCATTTGATAGGAATTCTAGCTAGGATGAAAGAGGGAAAAATTGTAAACATTTGTTTTTCAAGTTGTCTCTTCTCCTGCCAAGAAAGTATGAGTTTGAGCTGAAAACTATGCACCACAACTGCCTCCTGCACATGGAAGTCAGCTTTCGTACCCCACTGGGTGCCTAAGTTCCTGACAATCCAACTCTTCACAATTATGTATTTTAATGTTAGAAAACTTGAGTAGAAAGTCGAAAACTGCAGATATTTTAGCAACCTAAAACAAAATACAACATTAGAGGCAGGTATATTCAGTTATACAAGATTGCGCATGAAGAATAGCTGCAAAATAATCTGTTAAGATCTAGAATTCCCTTGATGAAATGCTAACCAGAAAATCCACTTCTGAGCAAACTATTTCTCCCCAAAACCTGATCTGTTGTTTGAAAGATGAAGAAGAACAGCATGAGACAGTTTCAAATGAGCTCTTTTCACAGAAGAAAAACCCCACAACTTTAATTCTACTGTAGATGGGAATTCATGTCTGCAAGTTGTTTGCCAAGGAACATCTTATTAAAAAACACCAATAGTAGTGGCCTGAATTAATTGTAATTGATTAATTGTAATTAATTGTAATTGAATTAATAGCAATTGGCCTGAATGTTGCCATTTAGCTGTTTTCCCCAAATGCTTTAAAAATACTTACTCCATACTCGAATATTGCCACAAATTAACAAAACATAGGCAAAATTAGGAACACTTTATATTAACAGAAGAAAACAGGGTGCTTTCTCTGTTTCAGGAATAGAAGGTATGTTGCAAAACCAGAAACATCCAGTAACTTGGTATTTAGAACAATTTTCATGTTCAGTCTTCTGTTTAATTCTGGAACTTAAACAGTTTAAAGTTGCAGCCCATTATGATAAGCAAACAAATCAATGAGGCACAGTACATCTGTTTATTCAAGAACATACAGAAACTGTAATTAATGTGTTAAAGTCTCACCCAGTGACTCTGGCCTCGGAGTTTATCATTTGACTCTCCTACTATTTCTTCCCATACAGCTGCTGTTCTATCAAAAGAGCAGGAAGCCAGGACCTGCCCAAATTCAGGATGGGCCCATGTCACACGCCACACAGATCCGCTATGTGTCTGCAAGATAACACCAAAACACTATGGAGAAACATACTTATTGTATTAATCCAAGCGATCATAAATTTTCATGACTTTCTGCAGAAGCAGAAGTAAATTCTAGGAAGTACTAGGACTATTCCTTTGAAACCTATGTTCTTTTCTAAAGCTCAAAGTTACACAGCAGCTGTTGCATTTGTTTATTCCTATAAGCAGTGCAAAGTTCTGTTGCTATTTGTTAATGGTTAAAAGTGTATTTCAAAGCATTATTTATTACTCCTTTAAACCATAAGTTCCACGCTAAGATTCTGCCTTGACACAAAAAGTACAGCTTTGTTTTCAATTTTTAGCCATGCATTACCATGCTCGCTTCTAGCTTCCCTGTACTTTTCCAAAGCATATGCAGAGCATTTCTTATCTTCTCCTTCACACCTAGTCAACCTAATGCTTCTTTTTTTAGAGAAGGGGAGTTCAAAAGCTACACTTGCATTTCCTTTTACAGGCATTATTGTATTGTGGTCCTATTAAATACAAGTTTAAGGGCAATTTGGAAGCTGAATACATTAATTATCCTGATGAAGCAGAGTCTCTATATGACACAGTGTTCAGATGGGTTTTGCGGAAAAAAAACCCAAACAAACAACCCAGAGGTCAGATGTTG
>VYXH01007853.1:66989-86179 GCA_013397275.1 Burhinus bistriatus
CGGGCTTGGCTAGGCCGGGCTGGGCTGGGCTGGGTTACCGGCCGCTGGGGGGAGTCGGGTAAGACAGTTAAGGTAATATTGCTCTGCAGGTGCCGAGGGGGGCGAGTTGCCGCGAGGGGCGCACAGGTCCTGGCAGATCCCAGAGCCGGGACCGTGCTCCCCTGGATGGACGGCCTTCCCCTCCGGCCTGTGTCACCTCTGAGGCCTGGTCTGCCCCCGATGTGAACTGTGGGTAAGCGCTGTGGAGGATTTCTTGCTCCACGGCCTCGTGAAGGTGTATGTGATGCGGCCAGTTGCCGTAGTTCAGTGTAGGGCTTCCCTGTTCACCCCTTCCTGCCAGGGCCATCACCATTTCCCTCTCTTAGCAGAAACTGTTTAAGTGTCTTTGCATTATCTTACTNACTGCTTGCCATGCTCTTCTCGACGCACCCCAGGAATTTCCTCTAAAGGGATGTAAAATTAAGGCTCTCGATATTTTACAGTTTCCCTAATCTGCCAGAGCACACGCAGAACATTCCAGCTTTTTGCTTATTGGCACTTCGTTACGAAACAACAGCTTCTTCCCTCAGCGTCGGAGACGGCGGAACGCGGCCCTTTGCTCCCCGAGGTGGCGGGGCCGGGGGGCGGGGCCCAGCCTTCCCCCTCCCGNTGTGGAGGATTTCTTGCTCCACGGCCTCGTGAAGGTGTATGTGATGCGGCCAGTTGCCGTAGTTCAGTGTAGGGCTTCCCTGTTCACCCCTTCCTGCCAGGGCCATCACCATTTCCCTCTCTTAGCAGATACTGTTTAAGTGTCTTTGCATTATCTTACTTACAATGTTGGAGCTTACTGTCATACTGCAAATAGGTAACACTGTGGTGCGAAAGAACATGAGAGCTGCTTTTTGAGGTGTGTAGGGGCTAAGTTTGGAAGGTTTTATAGGGAGGATGAAGCAGTGAAGGAATCTGAAGACCGGTTGGAAGCACTGAGTAAGATGAGGTGGGTATTGGATAGCATCACAGACTGTGAAGCAGAGGAAGCAGAACAGAGACTTGCGTGTAGTAGAAAACACATCACAAGTGACTGACGTCTGAGCAGGAGCTAGGGCAGTAATGACTAGTGTGTAGCCAGAGGGCTATACAAAATAAATTAACCAAAGCAGCTGGAGACTCTTGAGGGCTGAATACTTTCACCACTGACCTGCAGCCTTCCAGGGAGCCCCTCACTAGCGGAAGCACTTTCTTCCAGTTTGTATCCTGCAGTATCAGCTCACAAACTGGATCATGCAGCTCTCAGCGCTACTATTTTTTAAATACCATTCACTCATCATATCACTGAGCACAAGATTGGTCCAGTGTCTTGTTTTTAAGGAATGCTTCATCTTTAAGCCATGTTACTTACTAGCTATTCTGAAGCTAATTACAGTAGCTGATTGTCATGGTTTAACACCAGCCAGCATCTAGGACCACAGCAGTCTCTCACTCAACTCCCCTTCCCCGCCCCCCCGAGAAGGGAAGGGAGAAAAGGAGGGGAAAGGGAAAAAAAGCCTCATGGGTTCAGATAAAGACAGTTTAGTAGAAAAATAACGGATAATAATAATAACGGTAAAAGAATATACAAGACAGAAGTCACCCGGTGAATTGGTTGCCCAGCCTGTCCCAAGCAGTGATCGCAGATTCCCCTCCCCCGCAGAATAACTGCCATTTATATACCGAGCATGATGTCTATGGTACAGAATATTCCATTGGCTATTCCATTGTTCTGTCTATGCTTCCTCTTAGCTTCTATGGGAAGCTGAAAAAAGTCCTTGACTACTATAAACATCACTTAGCAACAACTAAAACAATATGCATTATTGACATTCCTTTCATATCAAATCTGAAAACACAGCAACCACTAGAAAGAAAATTAACTCTATCTCAGCTGAGTCCAGGACACTGATAAATATTAACATAGAGAAAATAAACAATTAATTTACTACAATCCAAATAGTAATAGTTATAATAATAGTAATAGTAATAATGCAGTTAATAGATAGAAGAATAAATAATAATGAAATGGTGATGTGGAAATAAATAAAAGCAAGCATACTTGCTTAGGACACCTTCACTGCCTTATAGCGAAGTTTTCAAATAATACATTAAGTGATTAAGGAAGAGAATCAAATGCAAAGTTTCCTGAAATCAGATATATTCAAGCTCTCTCTTGATGCAAGTCAGATTCAGACCTTTTCTAGAACATTTTTTACATCTGCACCTTTAACAGGAAATTAGTTTTACCATTTTCAAAAGGACTTTTGATTCTAGCCACCTCATTTAAAATTTTCATGCTTGGTCAAGGCAATAAGAAGTCAAATGCGGTCTATTTGGTGAAGAGAATTTGTTTAGGGATGTCCAAATACTTAACAGAATTGTAAAGAAACCATTACCTCCTTGTGGAATAAACCTGGCAGTTTGGATTTGATGTTTAGTGCATTTATTTTTACAAACTGTAAACTGCGTTCGATAGCAACTAATGGAGCTGCTGCTATCACATGCCATAGACATCACTTCACTGTTTTCTGCATAATATGCAAGCATACTTAATATGCAAGCATTTAACACACTAATGCATGTGTTTCATTAGTAGACCTCATATTAAGAGTAGATACGCTGGTCCCCAAACACGATAAGGAACGATAATAGATTAATGATAAAAGATTGAGGTAAATGGCAACAAACTTGGACTTGAAGGGACAGTATGCTAGTATTTAATTATTTTAATGACACTGGGTCAGGAAAAGTTAACCTAAGTACAGGGATTGTGATAAAAAGGAAGGATTTAGAAGAAGAATTACCATCTGGTTTTACATTCTTATTTAACTTGGCCAATGATAGTTTAAAAATTTTATTTTTTTAAATGCTAGAGCTTAGTGGAGAACATGAAATGGAGTTGAAGAGAGGAATTTGCAAGTTGTTGTAAAGAAAATTAAGACGTGAGTTTTACCTCTTTATAATAGTGGAGAATTTGGTTTGGAGTTCGTAAACAACACAGGAAATTTGTAAAGCATTTTAAAAAATGAAAAGCTAATGAAAGGAAGGGGGTAACATTTTCTTGTTTCTGAAGAACTGGTATTGCACAATTCCTCTCCTAGAGGGAACCTCACTGTGGACTGTAGAGCGATGGTCGACATACCCTCCCCCTTTTCCCCCCCCAGTCACATGCAGTCACTTTGGAGGTTGAAATTTCAGTGTTTTCTAAATAATAGGTAAAATTTAAGTAATACAATAGGAGAAGCAAGCAAAGTTGATTGTTCCTGATAGTTCCAGTGCTGTAATTAGAGAGGTATTACTTTTTTCACGCTAGAGGGAAAACACATATATAAGAATAAAACAAACAAAAAAACCAACAACTAATATTCATGCACTTATTTGGATTGCTAAGGAGTAAGATTTTTTTTATCTTCTTTCAGCATGATTAGAGGCATTTATACTTTGAAACTTCAGTTATTGCTTCATTCAGATAGCTGGAGAGAGAGTGCCTAATAAAAACATTAAAGCTGTTTCCTAAGTTCTGTAGTTCATGGCAGTGTCTCTGTATGGTTGATTTTATTAGCTATTTTTGGGAAATGTCTTTCACTGTAAACCATTGATTATATCTATAAAAAATTGCGTTTCTTTTATTTTCAGAAGAATTGTTTCTAGTCAGTGATTCAGCTGTCAAAAACCCATTCTTTTGCAATTTTTAGTAATGTAATGATTTTGTCAAGACTCAGAGTATGTTACAACTAGTGAATTAATGTTTTTCACCTCCGTAAATTTAGTCTATTTCTTCAGCCATTAATATCAGTATAGTTGGAGCAGGGCAAAAATGTCAGATTCACAAACAATTGGCATCACTCTGTTTAATTTGAATAATATATAAATATTTAAATGTGGCACAAATGCACATTTTTGTTTAACCTAAAATATTTATTTTCTTTGACAAGACAACAAAAATTGTACACTTCAAATCAAGACTAGACTTTTTTTCCTTACATTTTAGTTTGGTCAGTAAGCCAAAAAAACCTTTTCTTTTTTTTTTTTTAATACATACGCACATACACAATTATTTATTCATTTAAATAAAATCTACCCCTGTCTTCAGTCTCTAGATTCATTTAGTTTACATTTATTTAGAAACCGGGTCCAAAATCTTTACTTAGTTTAAAAAAAATCCAGGAAATACTTGGGGGATTGTGATCCCAGAATGTTAATTTACCATTGTGTCTGATTTCAGTCAACACCCAGTAATGAGATAAATACATTTATCTCATGTAGACATTTGTATCAGGGTTTTTTTGTTAGTGGAAAGACTGACAGAGAACTAAGTCTCAATAGAGGAAACGCTTCATAGTGAAACATCAAAATTAGCAAAGGAATGAGGGGACAAGATATACCCTTTCTTAAGGCAAGCTGTCATTAAATAGACAATCAAGTAGAGTGGATGACATCTGGTCTAGCGAAGAGGTATTTGCATCTTCTGGGAAATGAAACAATGCTTATTTAAATGCTTTGAAATGGCCAGACTATCTCATGGATTAAAAGTAAAATAAAATTTGTTGAATGAAATCAAATCTCTCTGAACATCTCCAGGAAGACTTCAAATGCTATAAAATAAATTGACTATAAAAGCTAACACGCTACATCAAAAGAGGGATTTTCCAATGATGTAACATGAGCATAAGACATCTAGGACCACAGAAGTCTTGACATCTAGTGTAGTATGGTAAATCAGACGGAAATAATGTGAATAGTATGTGTAGTTTAAATGTTTTTCTTTTACTTCCTCACTTAGGTCCAATATAAACCTTTGTTATTCTGTTGCCTATTTTTAATCTTGTGAAAAAATACTTCAAGTACTAAAGACATAATATTTTGTTTTATCTTAATCTAGATGAAATTAAGAATGAATTCAAGATGACTGCCTAGCAAGACATTCCCCTTCGAATGGTATAACAAATCTAGAAAGCAAGGCACTGAGCACTGACAAGTGCTGCAGCTCCCTGCTGTATTTCTAGAGTATCCAGAGGGTAGAAAAGTTGGTGCCCCATGGGATGATCCAAGCTGCGCAGTGATGGCGGGCAGCCAGCATGGCCACGGGCAGGAGGGCATAAGCATCCTTCATGACTGATGGTAACCAGAACACCGTGTGCCGCGTAGGAAGATAACGGGAAGCATGCTTCAACTCATGGAAACCCCAGGAAATTTGCAGCTTCCAGTTATTGAGCCATGAATTAGGATTCAACTGTTAGCTAACCTCAGTGACTTCCTCTTATGGCTAGAGCTGAACAGTAAAGAAAAACATTCAATTCATGGTGATGGCATGCATGAGGTGGAAAAGACAATTGTATTTTAACCTTACTGTTTGCTTGATCACGTGCAGAGGAAGGCCATACTGAATTATGACAATCTCGATACATATTTTTGAGCATTTGGGTTCAGTATTATCCCTAGATTAAATTAAATTGAACCACAGCATAGGAGAAGAAAGAAAAGTATCTATAGTAAGGTTAGTTTTTCACTTTTGACGCAGTAGGCCAATTTTTTTCTCAAATTGACTGTATAAACCTGCATAACTTAATTTACTTCTGCTGGAAGTTCAGTGTAACTATTAGCGTTGGTAGAGATATTCTCATTCAAAATTACTATAACTGATGCTGCCTTGGATTTAAAGAAAATACGGTTAGTACTTTCCTTTCTTCCCTTTGGACTATCTTCTTCAAGTAAAAGATGCTCTTGCCTGTAGAGGGAGATTTTAAAAGATACAAAGGCCTGCCCAAAAGAAAGTAAATCACGAGCTGTATGCATTAAAAATGTTTATATCCATGTAGGATAGAGGGTGAGGGTGAGGAAGCCTGTCTATGGCTACCTCCGTCATATGCTTCAGTCTGATCTGTACTAGAAGCTGATCCATTACAGACAATTATGGATTATCATGCTAACAGTGAACAGCTTACAGCATAGTTAAAGGTTCGACACTCCTGATAACTATTTAAAAACATTATTGTTGATAGGAAAGACCTGCCTGACCCCGTGAAATTCATACACTTTTCTGTACCATGTTTTCCTTAACTTAAAAACTGGATTCCCAGCAATTCATAATATTCCATAAGGAGTAAAATAATATCTATTATTTTGATCCTGGATTAAGGCACTGTAGACATACAAGGTGGTATTATTGAGCAATTAGATTCAGGAAAAAAAATCTGGTAAACCCAGTCATTAAGTACGTTGCTTAGCTTTGAGAATCTGAAGCTTAACGATTAGAAAGTGTTGGAAAATGTTAGGCATGCTGCCAGCAAGTGGTCTTGTATGTGTAACATACTGTGCCATACAAGCTAGAAAACTAAAGGTGGATGTTTCAGAGGAAAGCACTCATTATCACAGCAGTGTGTGAAAGATACAGGATGAATTCCTGTTAAGGGAAAAGAATACCAGCAATTATTGCTATGAAGGGTAAGTCAAATGAAGAGGATCTCTTAACCAGGCATGACTGGCAGATCATGGAAAGAAATTAGTAGCAAAATTAGATTTCATGGGCAAAAATGAGGGTTAATAAAGTCCCCAAGTCTTTACATGAGTAAACTGAGAGTAAAACTCCTACAGACATTTAAAGGAAGCAGAAAAGCAAACCTTTCTTTATATGTCACCCTGCTTTGTTGCTGCTGCAATGAGTTCCATTTACAACCTCTTATTATTAGTTTTGCTGGGAAATCAATAGAATGTCCCAAACTGAAATGAAAACTTACTGTTTGCCTAAAAAAGAACTATTGGAAAGATGCAAGAAAAAGACAAGCTCCAACTCCATAAAATTACATTTTACCACATAAAGTAAAAAACAGTACAGGAAGACAAAGTAATTGAAATAATAATTGATTAGCCCAAGAAATGCCATTTGAGCAAAACAATTACCCAGTCATGATCAAGTATAGCTTTGGCAGCCCATAAAAGATGAGTTAAGGGGAAACAGAAGTAATGTTATATAAGTAAGTGGCTTATGGATAGAAAATTATTCTCAGCCATATGAACGTGAAAAGAAATGTAAAGGAAAATTGGAATGACAGACTGACAAGCAACATAACTGACAGCTAGAAAGGGGATACTAATGGCTTCATAACAGATGAATATGAAGGTTGATCTCAGATAGTGTGACTACATCAGAGCTATCTTTAAACTAGTTATCTCAGGCTGGGAAACAGAAACAGAGCTTGTAGGAGTAAAAATGGAAAATAGCTGGCCCTGAGAGTTTTCACACTAAGAACACATAGAGAAGTCTAAACTTTGCAGTGGTGGCTTTCCTCCGTCTGTTTTGGTGTGTATGGAAAGAAACGGCAGAAGCAGAAAAAGACGTATAAATTGCTGACAAAATTGAAAGCTAAACCATATTTGCAGACTACAATTATGATGGAGCAGCAAATGCAATATTAAAGCTGTTGCTTACAGAATGGGTATTTATGTTGTTCCTAGGTTAAGGAAGCCTTTAATGCCTTTACTGGAGGGTGGTAACATCAATCTTTCACTACCTTAAAAAAAGATTTCACAGCACCACCTGATACCATGGTAATATTTAGTCATTTGGACAGCAGGGTCAGTCAGACAGGGTTCATAGAATCATAGAATGGTTTAGGTTGGAAGGGCCCTTAAAGATCCTCTAGTTCCAACCNGGTTTGGTGAACTGTGTTTGAAGAAGGACCTTACCCCACTAACTGTTCTTCCCAGATGACCTGCCCATCCTAAGGCCCAGAGCCTGCCCTTTTGCAGCCCAAAAGCTGCAGTGTAGTGTTGAACTATCCCACCTGTCCCTTTCCTGATGGAGGACCCTCTGGCATGTATGTCTCCCTCAGTGAATACCCTTCTGCCTTCTGGAGTCCCTAGTGTCTCAGTGACCTCCCACCTGAGCCAACTCTCATTTCCTTCAGTGGTCTGCTCATGAGGGGGAAGAGTGGTGCCGCTGAGGGAAGGAGCAAATCTTACAGCCTTTCCTCTTCAGCCTTTCGCCCATGGAATGGAGACACTCTGCAGATGGCGATCCTCTTGCTCAGAGGAGGCAGAGGCACAGCTGCGGTGGGGCACACAAAGCAGGGCTGGGCCATGTTATGCAGGGTGGTTTCTCACAGGGTACTGGTTGATGCCACATACACATCATGATGCCATCCATCCTGAATGTGACTTCATTTCATTTACCATAGGTATCTTCTTTACATTATGTTTTCCTTTATTTGGAGTTTTCCTTTCTCACATTTTAGAAGTGAGTATTCAACTCGATGTGATCTGCTTAATAAATTGTAAAATTTTAAGTGGTTGGCTGACTCAAGGCTTCTCCGTATACAGGAAAATTTTAATTTTGCAGCAGTTGAAGTCAGAGTCAGTATAAAAAATACATGGGGGTTGTGGAAGGTGGAGGTGCATGAAGAAGAGCGTGGAGGAAAGAGAAGAGGGAGGTGCTGGGAGACAGGCTGAGAAAACTCGGTGGGGTTTAGCTGACTAGGAGTAGAATAAAGAGGCCCTCTTCATCCATCAGTGGATCCTAGTCCCCCAGTCTCTAGATTCAGGAGGTTGTGCCTCTCCTTGCCCATGCTCCTTACCACTCAAGCAACAAACAAGTCATCATTTACATCTCCTCCACTGCTACCAGAACTCAGCTGCTCCCACAAAGGGAAGGGGCAGAGATAGGACTGAGTCAGAAGGGTCAGGTTTGCTGCTGCCACTGGTGCATACTCACTCTGAGAGTGAGTGTAAAACACATATAAATATGGGATAACATTTATATACAGTATAAAAGTATAAATTACTCAGGCTGAGAGAGTTTGTGACAGGAGGTAGAAATCACTTGTCCACATGCCATGAACAGCTCAAACTTGGGGTCTTCCTCTCACAGGAGAAAAGGCCTTGGCAGAGGAAAGAGCTGCGCTTGGCTGCTCTTTATTGGGACCGTTTTGCCACCCTGAACATCTGCATCCATAGGCAACCTGCCTACATTGCCTATACCTGCAGCTGGCCCTGCTGTTCTCTATCCAAATAAAAGAAAGACTCTAAAGTTAAAATGGAAAATTCAGCATTGCCTATCAGTAGAAATAAATGTCTCTGAGAATTTTAATTTTTTTTCATTTGGTAAAAGAAGAGTAAGTGCTTACATTAGGGCATAATATCTGAACATTTGTCTGGTAAAAATCTGAACTTCTAGTGCAGCAGAGGTGGTACAATGCAGTTTGAAAGATAACACAATGTTATCATTGCAGTATTAGCTATGGCAGTAACTTGCTCATTACTCTTGTTACACGATCAAGTACTTTTATTGTCAGAAAGTGTAACAAACATGCTTCATTAAAATGCTATTTAGCCATAATAGACTACAGAGCTTTGAAATTAATGTTTTAGGAAAACCGCATATTCCCCAAACCCTAACAGGATTACCCATTTTAAAAAAATTATTTAAGCAGCTATAGAAGGACATTAATATATTTTTGCATCTACAAGGGCAGCAGTTTAACAAACACAGGGCCCATCCTGAAAGCAGCCTTATACTTCTGACTTCTAGCAAAAGAATAATCCTTGGGGCCATTTTCATGTGTCTAAAAGTAAGTGCTAAAGGAATTGCAATCTATTACATGTTCTGGGGCTAACAGGAATCCCAGCTAGGGCAAGTGCCTGTACTTACAGACAACTTTAGACTTCAAGGAATATTGTTAAAAGGGTGATGTGAAAGGGCATAGCCAAGGTTTTCAAACTGTTAGAAGACACTTTCATCTCTTCTTATGTAGAATAGACCCTGTCTTTCTCTCAGGTTTCAAATTTCCATATGATGTATGGATAGACTATGTAATAGATTTGGGATCACCTATTTATGAATGCCATATGTTACATATAGCTTTTAGATCATTGTGAGACATAACAAGATGGAGTTAATTTAACTAAGGAACAGTTTGGGGACATAGTGCAGATAATATATATCACCAAATATTAAATCGATAATGCTGGAGTAATTTTCTAGTTTGACCACCATTAGGAGAAGCTAAACATACCTGTCTAGGAAGGTTTCAGCCTCCAGTAGAGAGAACACCAAAAGGCCCCCTAGAGGTCTGCTAAACACTCCTCCTCCCTCTGACTTTTCTGAAAACAAAGATGATGAATTTATTCTGATAATAATAATGGTTCATTGTTTCCAAAGCATTTGAACATCTGGATTAAGAACATGTAATGAAATCACAGGCAAGATTCCAGGGGAAGCATACTTGAATTTCTAGAAGACATATGACTACAAAAGCTAATTTCCCATTCACTGGAAATTTTGAAAATGTTCTGCTGTGGTCACTTAAGGCTTCTCTCCCTCCAGTGAAATATCTCACTAACAAAAATACTGCCTTACAGTCAGCTATAAGGGTGCGGTCCCTTCAAAGAGAAAGTGTATGGTGATTTTATGCTCATCGCTGACCACTTTATTCATCACATGTCTCAACCCAGAGTTACTGTTAGATCAGAATCATAACAAGGAGAAATCTCCAACAGGAATTGCCATGAGTGCAGATTCCCCAAGGGACCAGTCATTAGATGCAGCAAAAAAATTACATAATTTTAAATTGTTGTTGTGTAAACTGTATGGTCATAGTTTATGTTAACATATTTTCAATTAAATTATTTCTAAACTTCACTGTTGCAAGCCAAGAATCAGGTCTGTGTATTGTTAAGTCTCTTTTCTACAGACTTGTACTAATTAGCATGGTTAGTTGGCCTTACAGGAATAAGGGCTGTTATTGCTGTGGCAGATATTTAAACTGAAAACTCTAGACACATGTCAAAACAAACACAGTCCAAAGCTAAGAGAGCATCCACCATGTGAACACACTGAAAAGAGCACTCGAGTATTTTAAGGCATGTTCACATCATGCCTTATGATTAATGGCACTTTGAACATTGCCACACAGCTCTGTTGTGGAGGCTTATTAGCAACTGCTGAACAGTGAATACTCTTCTCAGCAAAGGTCAGATAAGTGACAGTAATTGTCAGCAATTGCTTTCTGCCCAAGGTAACTCCCATGCCATATTGTGGAGAAAACAATGTATGCCTAACAGACATCGTTTCTACTGACACAACTTATTCAACATTTCACAAAAATGATCTGCTTTTGAACAAGCTCAAGTATAATTACTTCAGATTTGTGCATCTTTGGTGCGTGTACTGTCCCCAAGTACTGAGCATAACTTTTGAGCCCAACAAATGTCCTTGAGACATCCGAAACGCAAAGAGAATACACAGCACATTGCAGTGCCCTGTGGGAGGACAGCAGGAACAGATGATATTTATATACACAAGTATTGTGCATAGAGCATAAACACACATGAAATGCTGAACAGAAACATTCTGTGCATGAAGTTGACTTACCCACTCTCTCTTCAATTACACAGATCAGTCAAATGAAAATATTATTTCAATTTTCCCCCAATAATGCTGTAATCTAATGTGGAAAGAGGTAAACTTCAAAGAGTTAATCATGCAGTTATCTGCATGATTATTAAAAGTATCTGCCCTAATTTTTATAGAAAAATTTTTAATTGAGAAAAATATAATTCAGCACTTGGTAATTCTAGCTATTTTAATTTCCATCATATCTGGTAACACTTGGTAGATTTAAATGTATACATATATGCAACTCACATTATAAAACAATTTCAAAAAATGCTGTGCATGTAAGTTTCCAGTTAGAGTAAGCAGGGGGTATAACTTGCAGCATAGATTTCGTTAATTATCTAATTCATTATTGAACTTATTAATGAATCACTCCTCTGTGTGAACAAAGCACTCCCAACTACTTCCTCTCTCAGGAAAGTGAGAGGTAAAAGAAAGAGAAGGGAAAGTTTTCATGTCACCCTGAAAGGCATATACATTTATGTTTTAAAAACATAATCATTATGTTATTTCACGGGAACCTCCTTTCCAAAGATATCCAGGATTTATTTCACTTGCTGTGACAGAATTGTGTAAACTCTATATTGATATTGCACACTGTTGATGCATATTTGACAGCAGATTTAGCTATAATGGCTAATGGAGTTACCTCCTTTGCCTATCATCTGCCTCATCCTACTTTCCAAGGTTGCTGAAACACTGGAAATTGAGAATTATCCTTACCACTTTTTGTGGGACCACGAAATACTGTCATCACGGGATTTGTGACGTTCAACAGAGAAAACCCCGAGAACCAAGAGTGTATGTGTGGCAGAGTTTCACAAATAACGCATCCGATTTCTCATTTCACCATTGCTGATGTCATATTCATTCCTTATACGGTATTCACCAGACAAAATATATTCAGAGTCTAGAAATTAGAAAGTGCATTTATAACTTTTGATCCCATTATGTATAAGGTATTACCAATGTGTTCAGAAGCAATGGGAAATCAGGAGTGTACTGATTATGATAGAAATGTTAATCTAACAACTTGTTGGGGTGTGCAGATATGGCCCTGTAGCAGACTTATGTCCTAATCCCCTCCTCACAGAAAAATTTTCAAGAATCTAATCACCAGACTCAACTAAATATTCTTTCTTAATCAAGAAAAACAAAGGGCAAAACTAAGGTGGTCTTTCTTGGACACAGAAAAAAACCCTTTGCTTTTGCTCTCTGTCCTACCTTTCCCGCTGAGTGCCTAAGAGGGGGCTAGTAAGAAGAAAACGGCCGTCTTGGACAAAGACATTTCAAGTGAATAGAGCTTCCAAATCAATGTAAAAGAATGGGAGCCAGAAGCTAGCTGAGATGCTAAAGTGACCGTGGAGGATATTTCTTGACAAATAAAATCTTAATAACTTACTTTGTTTCTTTATCTCTTTGTAGCATTGTTCCTTTACTCCAAATCTGTGTTAGTAAATATATTATTTTATACTTAAATCTTGAGGAGACTCTGACTCTGAGTGATCTAACACACAATTGAAACATTTCTGATAGAAAAGGGTGGCAAAGTACAGACAATGGTGTAAAAGGACACCTTAAGCGTTTTCTTCGTGACAAATTACTTCCAGTATATTTAGAGGGTACTACTGTCTGCCACTAAAGAAGCTGCAGTGGTCTGTTTGAGAAGTGCTACCACAAGGTTTTTAAAAAGAAAATAATATCTTTTGATGACTAGTGATATCTCTTTGCATGCAGCGAGACAGTAGGAAAAAAGATCTAAAATTCAAAAGATCTAAAATTCAAAATTTATACACCCATTTTGATACGTGACACGTTCTGTACAAGGGTGCTTTTCTCCCCAGGTTGTTAATTCCAGTAAGTGGTAATGTCATGACTTGAGCTGCTGGAACTGCTCCACTGGCTAAAATAAGATGTTAAAGACCTTGACAGCATTCCAATTGGGCAACTTGTGTTATGGATCCTTCTTTCAGTACATTATACTCAGTTTTTCTTTTCTTTGAGAAAACAAATTGGTTCAGCAGTTACAGCAATTCATATGCCATAAGGGTATGAATTAGAGGTTTTAAATGTCTGGACCAAAGAAAACATAGTATATATTCAGAAACTGTAATATACTTGTTACACAAACCAGATTTTTTTAAGACTCCTTACTTTGGTAGATTAGTTTCAAAGCCATTTTTGTAAGAGGCATTGTCAAAGAAAAAAAGGAAAGATAATTTTTACATGCAGTACTAATTTGGTTTTTTAGGAAACCATACTGCCTAAAAAAATAAAAATTTCTTCATGGCTCTTGGACACCTACAGGCAAAATCTATTTTTCTCCTTGCTTTCTGATTTACTTTGAGGGTAAAAAGAAAGGTGCATCAATTATTGCAGTTCTGCCTTGCGAAGCAAATGTAGCTATGCAAATTCTCATCTAGTATTCCATGGTCTTTACAAGATTCAGTGCCTTTACACACTAACACAAGCATGAACACCTTGCTCTATATAACATACCAAAGGACATCTCGGCAGACAAAACTAGCCACGCATTCTTGGAACCCTGCCATCCAAACAGTGACTCAGAGAATGTGATTATCTCAGTAGGATGAGCTTATACGGGAAATTCTGTGAAATCTGATATATTAATGTCAACTTAAAAACAGACAAAGATACCACAAATCTTGCACAGATCTACCTCTGCTAGCACAGGAAAGACAGAAGTAATTATTGTAATACATGTTGAAGGCTCACCACCACATGGTAGATTTATGTTTCTATGAAGTTGGTAACAGTAAGATTTTTTAAATCATTATTACAGCTAGTAGTAAAAGAAACCCCTTTCCTGTTATTGGCACTTCAGGTTGTCTAACACAGAAACATAAATTACAAAATGGATTGCAATCCTAAATCACATTGCCAAAAAAACTTTTATTAGTTTATTTCAAACTATTGGCAAAAAAAAAGGCAAGCACAATTTGGAGACTTTTACACCCATGAAAATGGGCATAATTGCTTTGTTCAGATGCTGGGAAACCCAAAGTAAAACTGGAACATAAAATTGAGAACACAAATGTATAACAGAAACATTTACCGATACTCCTCAGTACAAAGTCTTCTTCTGCCAAAACAGTATTTTCTTACAAGAACTTCTCCTAGCAAATAACAGTGGCATGAGTTGTGCATTGCAACCTTTTCAGCTGTAATTCAGGGAATGTCCTTAATTTTGTAATTTGGAAGATAAGCTTGAATGTAGATGAAACGTAGATGAAAATACACACAATCAAGCATGGAAGTCACTAAAACAAAGAATCTGTGCTATAGAAAAATTACAGGATCGTGATAACATGATTTCAAAATTATGAGAGAACGTGAATTAAAGACTCACTGGGCAACATAAAGCTGTTTCCAGAACTGCAGTTTAGACACCATTATACAGTAATGTAAAGTGATGCTTTGAAATAATAGTTGTGAGATTAGAAATGGCCTAAGCATGGAACAGCTCCATTCAGTCTGTGAGGAAAACAATTTTAAAATCTAATAAACCAGTGATCTTCAAACCAGAGCAAGTCTCAGTAAATTTTCAATGTGAAAACTTTATGTTAGCTATAGGCAGTTTCTATCGATGCAGTTTCTAGTAAAAAATTACCTTCTAACCAGAAACATGGAATGCCATCAAGCCACTCTGGATGCTCACTGAATTACACTTTCTCACTTGCAAGCTATGATTTTAATAAATGTCACTGTAGCTAGGGGTGAAAAAGAAAGAGGGATGGAAAATCAAGTAATGTGTATAAACCATCTCCCGCAAGTAAGATCCTCTCTACAAGCAATAAAAATAACAACTTGGAGTAATCTTTCTCTTGGCAGCTGGTTCTCCTCTTCCTGTAGCCATACCCCACACCCCCTGCATTGACTCATAGGCATTAGGTTTTGTGGCTGACTGCACACCCCAGCTTATGTTGCTGGAAGGGGCTGCTTCACAAAGCCACAGCAGAGCCTAAAGTTGTTCTACTCATCACACATCCTGGCTGGCTGCCTTTTCCGCTAGCTAGTGTCCATTTACTCGTGACAGCACTTCTGCCAGTTCCCATTTGCTTTTCACACTCACAATTATTTCAGCTTCATCGTAGGAGTCCAGTGCCATACAGACTGGCACAGATCTCTGGACTATAAAACAGACTTCCTAAATAGACCTTAATCTTTCTTTTCTTCCTTGGCCATAAATTTCTTCTACCCAGAACTCCAAACTACACTGTTAGGGCAATCATTTAGCTTGGGCACAGCTGTGTTGTCCTTCTCTTCAAAGCATAATTACAGCTTCCATAATTCCATCACTTTTACTACACAGCCGTTTTTTATCAGATATTGGACACTAGAATCCCACTGTTGTGGACCTATGACTGATGTGACAGACTTCCTTAGCTGAATGCAAACCTGTTAGCGCCCCTTGTGCTTCTGCTACTGTTGTTGCTACAAGGATTTGCCTTTTGCTACATACGTTTTGAAGTTTTTTTTTTTCTTTTGTTGTATATACAGTTTTGGGCAGGGGAAAGAAATCAGTAATATAGCAGAGGACAGGTATTTGTGCTGGCACCCACTTACAGTAATAGGAGTTTTAACGTTCACTTGAACAAGGAATACAGTCCCCAAAAGTCTGAAACAGAAAGACTCCACTGTACATGAACAGAGTAAGTGAAACCTGCTTCATCCTGACCATTGGACCTTTTCAGTCAGCTTCTCCTGCTCCCTAACAGATGCCAGAAGAGTGGCCAGTCCTTCTGGGTTTCCAGTCCTATCCAGTTCATGGGGGAAGGGAGGATTCTCTTCTCCTTTAGGCCTTGGGCTACAAGACTCAAATCAGGAATGATATGTTCTCATCCTCTCACACCGTGGCAAGCTTAAGCACATTACAGCTTTCTTCCTTAACAGCTAAGATTGATATGGAATGTATTTGTGAATAAAATCACCTCAGGGAATAATTTGTTCTTCATCTACCAATATCCAAAACGGTTCTCAGAAAAGCAGCACAAACCAGATCATTTCCAATAAATGATACTTAAGTAATTCCAGTGAATGACCCAAAAAAAACATACACATGGAGGAACAAGCACTTAGTCCATTCCAGACTGGTACTAAAGTTAATTGTTTGGCCAAGGTCACTGGACAAACACCATTAGAAGTTAACTTGATTGGTCTTTTTCATTCGTATGAGCAAAGGCACCGAAACCAATTTTGAGATCAGAACTGTTGGATACTAACTACCCTGGCATGTCTGTTTTGTCAGCACAGCAAGGGGCTTCTCAAATTATCAGACATTCTAATAAGAAAACATTGCAATGACTACTTGCTTGTGTTTGTACTAAGACCGAAAACGCTAACAATATACCACACGTTTCAGCAATTCCATTAGCCTGCTCTGCGTATGTCTCATGCTATTTCAAGGGTTTAAGAGCATCTGTAGTAGTTCATCTGGGTTTGGCGGCACAGCTAATACAGAACTGGAATATACTATTGGCAACAGAATAAAGTTTTCTAATGAGTGTACTCGGTTTATGTTGTGCATACAGTTCTCCTCCATAGATCATTATAACTGTAGTTATGGTCCTATCCTGGGCTCAATTCCCAAACCCCAGAAAACTGGTACAGCATTTTCAGCATATTTGCAGTAAAAAATAACAACTAAAATGCAAACAATGGCAATTTCTCCAGAAACCTCTGGTTTACCAGTTACTGCTCTTCTAAGCTAGCTGTAAATCACAATTAATAAACATTTCTTTTAGTTTTCCATGAGCTGTCTCTAGGTACTGGTTTGCGTTACACACCCTAAACATAGCTGCTACCATAAAACTCCCTCTCTTAATAACACAATTACATTGCTTTCCCAACACGAACTACATCCCCAAATATTACAAACAATGACAAGCACAAGCTTCTCATATGCGTGACAGCTGCTAATTAGAAGAGCGGAATACATGTTCCTGTATTTATATATCAAAACTGCTACTTCTCCTGTGTCATTCTCAAAGCACACCAGTGTCTCAGTGGCCCACTCAGCTGATGCACACAGGGTGCTCCTTTGCTGACAGAGCTGTCCTTGAACTCAAGCATGACATCTTCTCACACTCCACGGGCAGCAACCTCCAAGTCTTCCCCGGCCTTTGCACTACAATGACATGTCATTGGGCAGCATCACTCTCTGTTCTCCGGATGGACAGGACAGTGACTGGGCCTCCTTTAGCTGCGATCCATGTCGGATGGCTTCATGGGCATCATGATGTCTGTGACCTACAGGTAACTCCAGCAAGGGGTAAAAAAGGCTGTAATGACAAATGCTACAAATACTACAAATACAGATTGGTCAGCAAGTTCATGTCCAGAGAAATTCCTACTGAAGACTAAAATCAGTGAGGAAGTTGTATAAATTTCTATATTAAAATTTGTTATTTGGCAATTAGTTTCTATGTGTCTGTTTACTTTCTTACACCCAGCCTGTGCAAGATCAGTCTTTTGAGGTGAAGAACACTTTTTGTTTATTGAAACATGAATTCAAAGACACATATTTTAAATTAAAAAGAAACATTAGCTTGAGGACAGGCACTTTTAGATTTTTCTCTGCACTCCTAAATCAGAATCATAATTCACAGATGTTGCCTGAATTTACTTTTCACAACTGATCACATGTAGCATATTGATTAACTAGAGAACACCTGCAGAACTACAGACATGGCCTGCCCCTCAGTCTTCCAGGTGAAAAAATCCAGACAAGCTACTCCCTATATTAATTTCAAAGTTTGAACCCACAGTTCAAGAAAATCTTATGCAACATTTCCTTGAGTTGCCTGGAAAAACATGCTATGAACTTACTGCTGCATACTGTCCCATCAGCTGTGCTTCAGAGGTGCATCACGCAGTCCCCTGGTGAACAAGACACCAGCTTTCATTATGGGACTTGAGGCAGCACATCAGCCGATGGATCTGGAGCCCTGTACTGCACTGCAGCCTGCAGACAGGAAGGAAATGCAACGGCGGATGACAGAGGTCTGTTCCAAAACTATTTGCCTTACCTGTGTAACCACATACACGTCTCTCGCATCATGCTGACTGACCCCTGTCCATGGGTTTTCTAGCTATAAAACACCTCAGCGGCGGGGAGTGTGAACTCAAGCTTACCCACCGCTGAGGCCACCTTTCACCAGCATGCAACTTTCGGCCTTGAGGTGCAATGCGGGCAACACTCGTGTCAGGCGTCACCCCTGGCTGCCCAACCTACTGCGGCCCTCGCACTGCGCTGCTTTCATGGCGGCTGGCACGCTACCTCAGCAGCAGCTTACCGACGTAATTGCATCAGCACGCTAACGGTGTGAGCACCTCGCTGTGCCAACCTCTCCTCCTCAGGTCACACATCTGACATCGTTCTTAGAAATCACCCGAGGCCCAGCCTGGTGCCACAGCGGGGTTGGTGTGCAGGGAGGCGCCGTGGCAGTACGGCCACGGGCAGGACCGCGCAGCTGGCTGTCACGGTGACGGCACATACCACGCTCGGCCCCTGCGCGCCTGTACAAGCCCGGTGACGGAGCACTCTGAGGGGACCCGGGGGCTGAGGGGGCCCGGCGGGACCCGGCCACCGCACCACAAGCGACGGGCGCCGCAGCCAGAGGCTGCAGGGCGGGGCGGGGCTAACCGGCAGAGGGGCGGGGCTAACCGGCAGATGGGGCGGGGCTAACCGGCAGATGGGGCGGGGCTAACCACCGGGGGCAGCAGAGCCGCGGAGCTGAGGGGAGCGGTGGGGCACGGGAGAAGGCGG
>VYXH01007853.1:87286-154145 GCA_013397275.1 Burhinus bistriatus
CAGCCGGGTGCGGGCGGCGGAGCGCTTAAGCGAGGGGCCTGATCTGAGGCGGGCGAGGGTGCTTTCCCCGCGATTTCCAGGCAGAGCGGAGAGTTATACCTGATAATGCGGATCAGGCCAAGGCTTGCCGTCGCCCCTGGCTTCGCGGCTCCGCCGCTGGAACGGCTGCGCGGCGGCTCCTCAGGCACCCGCTCGCCCTGGTCACCCGCCTGTTACCGCTGCCTTCACCTGCTTGGCGTCTGCAGGAGACCAGCAGAAAACACTCTAGTTGCCCTTTTTCTCTAGAAACAGCACCGATTACTAACTGTTGCAGCAATAGTCTTTGGGTCAGTTCCATAAAGTAGACTTTATGTATAAGCTTATAATATTAGAGCAGTTATTTGGGGCGATATGTATTTTATTTTTACCGTGCTCTTTCACAAATGAGGAAAACCAACACAAAACGGAAGTTCTTTTTACTTTGTTGTGCTTTTTCCTCTGTTAAATTAGCAGTGTATGTGATATATGCATTATGTGTATTTCAAATAATTAGATGCGCATTATGGAATTGAACTGTGGTTTGAATTTAACAAGGGATAGCAGAAATAAACTGTGCTAAATTAATGAGATAAAAGTGTATGGGGAGAATTCTGCAGCCAGTATTTTTCATGAGGTAAAAAAGTACATACACACATTACGTCTGATATATCCAGACTGAACAAGTAAGTTAGCTTTCGCAAGTCACTATACTTAGAGAATTAAACTGAAGATAAAATTGTCTACTAAACTTTGTATATGGATTTCCTAATTTTATTACAGCTATGTTTTGAACTTTTTAAAGTTCTTTGTATTAGAATTTCATGTTTTCTGGATTTTGTGGATTTTGCAAATGCAGGATTTTCTCAGGGTACTTAACACATTTGTTTTATACTAAAACCAGAGAATACAAATCTGCTTTAAAAATAAGGGAAAACATCAAGTGACGCTTTTAAATAGCACAAACTTTTAGAAAATACTCTAATTGCTGACTATTTGTTTTTATACCAAGTTTCTGTTTAGGTGTTTTCTTAAGAAACATACACACTTGCCCTGAGAAGTGTAAGTTTCTCTGAAGAAAAAAAAAGTTGGGTATTAAGGTCTTTTATTCTTCTTGCTGAGACCAGTTTTGTATATTTGCCCTTCAGTTCCATGAGTCTGCCAAGACTTGTGGTAAAATCCTATGAAGCTTGTAATATTTATGCTGACTCCTGGAGCTCCTGTCCAATCTGAATACTGAATAAATAATACTGACTTTCAGTTGTTTTTTTTAATGCGAGTTTTTCTTGTGTAATATGCCTTAACGTTACATCTGTCATCTGGTTTGTTTCTCCAGTTTGTGATGGCTGGATTGTATGTGGAGAAGCTGAGTATAGAACTAGTCATTAACCTTCCTTAGGTTTAATTCTTTGCAGTAAGCCCCCTGCCCCATGACTGTAGTAGTGTTTCTAGCTGATTCGATGTTTTTAAACATAAAAATATGAAAAACAAAATATGTTGTATCCTGTTATGGAGTAACAGAAAATCTATATTTCGTGGGAACTTGGTTGTGAGTGCCTGCCAGATGAATTTATTCAGTATGCATGTAGTTGCTCCCAAAGCTTGTAAGCCATATAAGCTAGAGGAGAGAACAAGTTCCAGTCTGCTGTATCAAAATAAAAAACATGACTGTGTAATAGATCATGAGATTTTTGTACAAATATGTAGGGCATTGGTGCATGACAGTTGCTGCTCCACTTTGTGTTTTAGGTTCTTTACACATTGGTACTGCAGTTAAATAATGTCATACACAAGATGCTAAAAAATGGAGCTTTCTTATGTATATTAGATTTCCACTGAAGTCCTTTTTGGCTGTGTTCGCTGTTTGGGAGTATATAGGCTATTTGGAAAGCTTGAGAAGACATAGAAGCCAGTGGAAACATAGAGAAGACCAAAGAATGCTTAGTTGTAAAGAGAAGTTTAAATGCTCTTTGGGACATAATGATCACATGTGGCAACATCATCTCAAAACAAAATGAGAATTCTGTTAAAATACTGTTAATTCTATCTTGTACAATGTGTCTGCTGAGATGGCATCAGTACAGAGACAGAAAGGGATAGTTCAGTTCATTGGAGGCTGCTCATAAATAGCATTTTAGCTGTGTTTTCGGTTGTCTACTTAAGATAAATGTGTATCTTAGTGAAGTGGAAAAGATACACTCAGAGGCAAAAAAATAATAAAACTAAACATTCAGAGTATGTGAACAGTATATTCCTTAGTATAGTGTGTAAATGAGTATGTTCAAATATCTTCCAAATGCAGATTATTGAAAGGTTTGTATTAATGCCTGGGGAGAAGCAGGCTGTGATTTCATGTCGGTATTTGTGAGTCTAGAATTGTTCCTTCATATTGAATCATGTTTAACTACAGCTATATGGGTTGAACCGTCAAACCACCAAGGATAATTTTGTGGCTGTTAACAGCAGCCATAAAATCCTTAACTAGTTGAGTTTTCTTTGTGGGGATTTATGCTGCTAGTTGGTGTAAAGGAGCTAGCAGTATACTGCTGTTGGTTCTGTCTATCCGAGTCTCTTATTAATGTGGGAGATAACATGCAAGTCTGAGGTAAACTGTAAGCATAGTAAATATCTGGGTTTTTTTCTCCCTTTGGTCGTGCTACATCAGTTGCTTACCAAATTGTGCTTATGTTAGTTCGGTGGCGTTAGCCAAGTGTGGGAAGATCTAAATGGCAAGAGCTTGGCCAAGAAGCACACGTTTTCTGCGTGGAAATAATACTAGGTGCAGTAAAGGTTGGTTTAAAAATGTTAATTATTAATAACCTTGATTAATTAATAAGTTTGAAAGTCTTACAATAAGATGTGTAGAACACTAACCTTAATTAGCATACTGACTAGAAGTAAATTGCACTTTTTGTCTTTTAAAGGAAATTCGACATAAGTCCAGTGACTACCCTCATAAAGTTGCAAAATACCCAGAAAACAGAAATCGAAACAGATACAGAGATGTTAGTCCGTGTAAGTATCTCTTCTGTAATTGTTGCAGTAAACTTTCTAGACTTTTTACTTACCCAGTGTACTTTTAAACACCGTAGCTGATAAATCATGGTTGTTGTAGGTTTTGTATTTTGTTTATTTCTGTAGGCGTGTATCCTATGATAAATGTGTTTTTCATAACACATACACAAATGTGTATAACTGAAGGGAGAAAAGTCTGCCAGTTAAACACATTGTGCTGAATGGTGAATGAGAGATGATTGCAAATCATAGTTATTAGTATATAAGTAAATGTTTGTGAGTTGGAAAGTAACACTTTAAAGATTTTCTTCTCATAAGGAAATTATTTGTTTAATATTGCTTTATGTGTCAAAAAAAAAAAAAAAATCAACATCCTGAGCACAGAAATTAAGTTAATAAGCCTTGACTAACTCAAACAGATTTTTTTGGGCCAAGTGATTCTGCACACTTACAAAATTGTGTGGATAAGTGCCACCAAACTTCCACTGTTGCTTTAAAAAATACTTGAGATTTTCTTCTTTTTGTCTGTTTGGAAGAATGTATGCATAGAGTTGTTCTTTAATTTTCTCAGTGTGAGCGTATGTGGTGTGGAGTACTTTGTATTTTACTAACTGCCATAAAATGGTCTTTGTGACATAAAGATTTTATATCTCAGGTGTAGACAGCTTTTTCTTTTCTTTTTAACCAGCCTCTTTGCTATTGAAGTGTTGTGGACCCTTTTCAACAGTGTTTACTTTAGAAACTGTAATCCAAAGTCATTATAAAAAGACATGTGAGCAAAAGATGACCAATATGTAGCTACAGCTGGAGAAGTATATCATAAATCATTTTCAAAAGGACTAGGAAAGAAAATCCAGTACAACCTTAATTTTTCCACAAAATACTGAAGTTGGAACAGGTTAAATGTTTGTGTGTTCTTTATGAAGCTTCCCAGAGCACTAAAGGCTCAGAAAAGCCTTCTTGTTACTGGATCTAGAATTTCTGAAGGGTTACTGGTGTATTGGGGCTTTTTGTTTCAGAGCCTAATCTGAATACCTGTTGTAAGATTTGGAGAAGTGCTGGACTCCTTGTTTGCAGTTGAAAGTTGTGGTAACAGCACTTCTCAAAATTACACAGAAAGGGTCTCGGATTGAGTCACGCTGGTCAGATGCAGCACTGTGTGCTGCTCGTTAGACTGCTGCCAGACTGCTAACTTGCACGGTGTATTCGCACCAAATGGATCCAGTCTGGCTTAATGCTGAATCTCAATACCGCACTCTGATGAAAATGAACTTCGGAGTTCAGTGCACAGCCTCTTTGCTGTGTCTGCATGGCATTCCCCAGTGTGGTCTGTTTGCCAAGTGTACAGCTCCGAAGAAGATACCTCAAGTTAGTTATGGCTTACTACCTTCTGCTGTATGTTCAGCAAAGGGAGATAGGCCTCTGCTGGATCTTTATTGATCTATGCAGAGATACTTGCGTGTCCTAGCTTTGCTGTCCTGTTGCAGCATAGCATTGGTATCTTGCCAGTGGTAAAGTAGATCATGTTTTATTCACTTTCTGTTTCGTACCTGAATTGGGATGGGGTTTGTAAGAAGAGAATGCAGGAAATTGGATTTGAACCTGTGAGACCCAAGTTCTATTCCTGGGTCCAATATCCTATACAACTTCTGTGGCAGAAGCTGTGTTTGTGCGTTTACCATTTCTCCCATACATGAATTTCATTTTTTGGGCACTACTGCAGCTGTAGAATGGCAGCTTAGCTTCAACATGTTGGTGGTTTTTCTTTCTTTTTAAAAAGGGTGTTTCTTAAATAAATAAATAAAAAGGCATTGTCTTATTTAAGTAGCATCTAAAAATGCCTGCGATAATATCTTAGAGGTGTGGGTTGTATTCATCTCCTGTAGTTCTTTGGAGCTCAAAATTTTCCTCAGTCATGGCATGCTTTTTACAATAGTGAAGAGTACTAAACACTTCGGCGTGGTCATGGTAAAGCCTGCTTCTGAAATGCTCGTTTAGCCAGGAGGAAATTAATCATGTGATTGTATTAATCCCTGGACCTTGTGCAGGAATAGAGAGACAGTTAGATAAAATCTAGTCTTGAAGTAGTAGTTGGGCTCAGGAAAGGGTTAGAGACATTACATGCTGGTTGACATGAAGTACAATATGATGACTGAACTAAGATGCTGAACTTTGAGGCATGTCTCAGTTTTTAGCGTTTATGAAAGAAAGGAGGTTTGAATTGGGCCACCAAGATAGCCTGCAGAACTGGGCGCTAGGAGCAAGGCTGTATGAGGAGAACAATGCAAAACACTGTGTTTGAACTAATTCCTATTGAATCTGTGTGTTTTCAAATATGACTCATAATTGTGTCTGTAACAATGGTGAGAGTTGGGAGGAGAAAGAAACCTGGTAGGGAATATATGATAAATAGCACTCCAAGATAGCAGTACCTACATTTCAAAGCAGCTGGAGTAAAAGCTGTGCAGTTTGGTAGTATGGTGAACACATCTAATCGTGGTACACGTATGCAAGGAACTGGCGTTGCAGAAATGCAAGACAACTCAGTCTTACACAATGTTAATATCTCAGTCCTTTACTTTGCAAATTTTACTGCTCTTTAACAGTGTTTAAATGAAAAATGGGTGATAATACTAATATTCTCTGATAGTCAAAGGCCCCATTTCAGCCATAATACGCAGGACAGGTATGCTAAAACCAACTTGTGTCCGTTACATACATTTCTAGGTAAAAGTTGATTTCTGTTAGCTGGGAAAGGCTGATCATCTTTGCCCATTACAGTTGAGTTTCACATTGTCTCCAATTTCATAAATATTTTTGTTAGTGTCCAGTTTTGTTAGCTAAAGAGCTATGGTTTGTATAAGTTTGGTTGGGTAGAAGCCCTCAAGAGGTACTGCCTAGCCAAAAAAAATAACAGTCTAGCAGTTCGGTATTAATCTAGAATAGGAAGAGGAATATTTTGGCTATGTAGTACTACTGAAACAGGAAGTTAATCTGAAAATGGTTTGGTTTGACAGCCAGTCATTTCCTGACAGATGAAACCATTTCTCAGAAAACATTGTTAAGAGGAAAATAACTTGTGAGGTTATTATTCTTTATTGATAACTTTAATGAAACTCTAAGATTTCTGTTATTACTTTCCTTCTAAATCTTATCCTTAGTTGATATCAGAGGAGTCTAGCGTCTCAGGTTGACTGTAAACACCTTTGGAGATCTGCTTACTGTGTTCCCAGATTTAGAGTCAAGAAGGAAATCCCCTCAGCAAAATTGGCAGGATTTTTTTTTTTTTTTTTGCTTTTGGAGGATAGATGGGGGTTTACGCAGTTTTATCTTTAGCCTTCCTTTGTAATGTGGTGTGTAGACCAGTATCTTAAGTCATCTGAACATTTTCACCTTACAGATCATGTTGCTGTTGGAGAATCTTGAGAGTCAGTGATTTCTCTTGTTTTCTTCCTGTGGCCATTAGTAGACTTTGTGTTGGTCCTTTCAACCATGGCTTACAGTTCTTGTAGAGTATATACCAGGGAGAGAGGAACGTGAAGAGTATTGTGCTTTACAGGGAACAGAGTTGGAGCTGATGTGGATGGTTTTGCATGTAGTGCTGATTAATTATCATTGCAAAAATTTTCCCTTTCTGTCCTGTGATTCGAGCTTATGTGCTGAGAAAAGGGAGATGTTCTGTCCAAAATAAGCCTAGTGCGCTTCTTGTTGTCCATGTTAGAAGCTGACATCTATGGTTTTTATGATGTTATCTAATGAGTCTCTGAAACACCTTGTTACCAGAAGCATGGTATAAATAAACTCAACATGCTGCTTTTGAAGACACTTCTTTCTTTGGGGTTGGGGAAGAAGGGAATTTTGTAGCACATACTGATCTAGAATTTATTGTATCTTAAGTTTTTTTTTCAGTGCTTCTTGAAAGTGTAAGGATCTTGTGTAGTAGTTATGCATATATTTCAGTATGAATACATTTCAGTTATAAGCTAGACCATGATTGATACGGTGGCATTCATTGTGTACAACCAGTGACGGTGGGGAAAAATCACTTTGTCTTTCCTTTGCCTTAGGCTACCTCTGAAACTTGAGTCTGTAAGTCTAGTGACAAAGTATTGTAATTTCAATAATTTAGCAGCTCAGATAGGCTAGATTTAGATTAGTGAAATGAAGGGGATTTGCTGGTAGGCGGGAAAGGGTCAGACTGGGTCACTGGGATGGCTTATGGCCACATGTTTTATTTATAATTTTCTTTAATCCACTAAGTAGCATTTCACCCTCCTTTGTTGTTAATAGCTCTATGTTTGGGGAGCCAGAGACATCTCTTGGATAAAAGATAATTTTTAAGTTATACAGCGGTTTCACTTCTAGAAGCAGTTGTTTTTAAATAAAAACCTTTCATTTACCAACTGCAAGGACTATGTGATGTAAAATGCCAAATGTTTCATATCTCAGTTTTAACTGGATATGTAATTTTCTTTTTTAGTAGGGAGTGGGCAAATTGATGTGTAATGTGAAGTCTTGGCCTTATTTGAGACACGGAGAGTGTTGTCAGTTATATCAGTGGGACAGGGTTTTGCTTGAAGTGGGTACTAAGAGTTTGGTTATCTCGGACAGGGTTGTTCTGGGAGTAGTTTTCTTAGTGCAAGAGCCAGAATGAGAAGCATTTTTAAGGTTTCTACTTCCTTTTTGGGCTGTATAGTTTGTTGAAATAGGGGAATTAGCACCTCAGAAAATGAGTACAGTATTTTAACTGTTGTGGGCATGGAAACATCTAAGATAAATCTTCAAGATAAGACTTAAGATAGGTTTATCATTCGTATAAATCTAAAGTATTTTGTAACTGGAAGTGATGTTCATATGGGAAATAAGTTATAGCTAACTCCCTGTCAAAAGTTGGCTTGCTTCATTTAATTCAGAAGAGCAAGCCAGGGCTTCAATGAGGTTTCTAGGTCATTGTGTCCTTCAGGAACCTTTTCCCTTGAAAGAAGGGAAATCAATATATTCTAGTAGCTTGCTTTATCCTGTGGAGTGTATTTGTGGGCTCGCCTCTGTTTTAGTTGGGGAGGAGGAGGGAGGCTGTCTGTGAATAGAATTAGTCGTAAAAGGAGCTTTTAGAAAAACTTTCAGAACTTTTATTTGTCATGTTCACAAATCAAAATTTATAAGGAGGGTAAAATAAGCCTGAAAATGTGTGTAATGATTACAGCAGGAAACCTCATTAGGGCCTTGGCGGTTATCTCCTACTGGCAGCAATACAGCAGCTGCTGCGGGGTGATTAAACTGTTAACAGTGCTTGCTTACGTCATCTTTCCGAGAACACTAGTACCGGTATGTGTGATTTACTATAACAAGATCTTAAGTTTTTCCTGTTGGCAAATGACATGTAATATTTACAAAGGTCTTGGTTTCTCTCCAGTAGAAACATTTCAGATAAAGTGATACATGAAAGGAAAAAGTAACACTTTCCTATCCAGACAAAATAATACAAGGAGATATATTTTACTTTAAAATGCACGTGTCTTAATTTTTGTCTTCATACAGATGCATCATAAATTGTTTTAATACTCCTGAAAGTCAAGATGGTGTTGCCTTACAGCTGGAATTCTAATGAAAACAGACTAAACCAGTAACTTTCTCATACTTTTATATTAAAAATAGTTTTTTGGCATATTTCTGTCTTCTGCACGTTTGTATGTGACTCCATATAAAAACTAGCACCCAAAGGAGGTAGGATAACAACCCCAAATCTCAGTCCTTTGGGGAAAGAAAAAAAAAAAAGGCAAAATTTACTGTTGACTTCTCTCCTTGAATTCAGCAAGATCCTCTTTGTCAGTTGCCAATAGCAGATAGATGAGGAAGAGCATAAAAACAGATGAAGACCTAAAAATACACTTTTCCCAGGTTTTCAAACATATGGAAAGTATTTATATGAGTGGTCCATAGAACAAGAGTCTGATTCAGTACCTATTTTTTGTTTACCATGAGCTCTTTCCCTATCTGGGGTCATATTCATGGATTTCTTAGGTAAGCCTTGTGCTGTATAAAGTGGGACTTAATCTGAGTTCAGCTATCATAGCTGCACAGGATGTGATACTTAGTAGTTGCTCATGTCAAAACTCATGGATTTTGTGCATTTCTCAAGATGTTTGTCAAAAGGAAGTTAACCTTTTGGTGCAGGGATGGGAGAGGGAAAAGTGAGCTGACATTTTAACAGCAGCTGTGCCATCAGACTGTACCCTGAATGAGTTTTGTGGGTTAGACCAGGTGAACGTTGGTTAAAAACTGGCAGTGCACCCTAGTTTACTCTCAGCTCTGTCAGTTTCTTTATGGACTCTCTTCCTGAAATGTATTGAAGTCTCTTAAACTCATTTTAGTTTGCCATTTTTTATTTACTTTTCTCATAAACTGTCTAGGCAGTTGAGCTTCAGGGGGCTTGTAGGCACTTGGGTCTCATTTCCTGACATGCAGTTGTGTACAAATTTTAGGCTAAAAATGCTGTTTATTTAATACAGTTCTAATAAATGGCTGAAGGATTACCTACTGTGAGGAAGTCTGATTACCTAAATGTCTCCTAGAGGGTGATAAATCAGATACTAAACGGTTCTAGTAACGGCCACAGTGACTTTTTATTATGCAGTGTTTTAGTATGACAGTCTGATAATCTTTCTCATATTAATGTTAGAATTTTAAACTGAGTCCTTGCTTGCCTCTGCCATAAATAGGGGAATCTTCTGTCTTACCTATGCAATTGTGGGAGACTGAAGCTGTGTAATTAGGTTAGGCTTCGTTTAATTGGACGGTTTGTTAAATAGGTACATTTTTGCATGTGGCCTTTCTTTAGTATTTTTAATTTGTACAGTATTAAACAAATTACAAGGAAAATTAAATTGATCAAAGCTTGGTTTGAATTATTGCAAGTAGTTTTTTGGTTTTTTTTAACTGTGTGAGTTTAACTTTATGATTCCACCTCAACCTGTGAAACTTCAGTTCACCAAAA
This sequence comes from Burhinus bistriatus, assembly GCA_013397275.1. Lineage (NCBI taxonomy): Eukaryota > Metazoa > Chordata > Aves > Charadriiformes > Burhinidae > Burhinus > Burhinus bistriatus. The sequence continues at coordinate 97,311 of VYXH01007853.1, forward strand.
ATCTTGGAATTCTAACTTAAAGGAAACCATGCAGTGGAGTGATCTGGTGTGGTAGGACAGAGTGCTGCCTGGTGTGGGTTGTGGTGCTGTTGTATTAAGGAAATGCAACTGCTGAGGGATGGCTGTGAGCATCTTTTGGCATGTGTGAGGGGGTTGTTTCGTTTGGTTAAAGAAAACTGAGTATTCCAGTTTTCTGAGAAGCTTCTATTAATAGCGGTGTGAAATTACTTTGGTGGAATGCTTGAGGGGAGAATGAGACAGGCAGTTATCAAAGTTACATGAGAAATTAGTTTCACATATATTTATACTTTGCCATTTGGTTAGTACTGCAGAATTAATTTCTAATTGTTTGTCAGACCTAAACTTACCTGTTAGAGAGTATTTGTCAAGATGGATGCATCATTAATTCTTAATTTTCTTTGAATTTTAGATGATCATAGTCGCGTAAAACTGCAGAACACCGAGAATGACTATATCAATGCAAGCCTAGTGGTCATAGAAGAAGCCCAGAGATACTATATTTTAACACAGGTGAGTAGTACCAATTACTAGGTTATTATAGGGATTGAGAATCTGGGGAAGGGGGATTTGTACACTTGTGATTTGTATTTGGATGGTTCCTTGACTCTGTGAATTCTATGTCTTGTGCTAACTGCCTATTTGATCTAGTTGTGAACACATTTTATATCTTAAGAAAAAGCTAAAGGGAATATTTAAGTATGAATAGTTTATTGCATATAAAGCTTTTCAAGTATTTCTTGGTCTTTTCTTTGATTCTTTTGGAAATAGTTTGCAACAATAGTTTTACCCCTTATTTCATCTTGTACCTTCTGAGCATGCCTGCAGTAGCTTTTCTTCTAACAGCACAGTAGTATTGATGCCCAAACTGAAACATCCGTTCCCTGAGTTCATACTGTTTTGTTGTTTGTTTTTGTTTTTCGGGTTTTTTTGTTAAACAGCTTTTAACTACTGGAGTGATCTGTGCATTATGGGTACTTTCTTGCCAGTCATTTCTATCATTCTATTAATAATTTGTTTATATTTTTCAGAGGAAGACTTTTTCCTGTTTTGCACAGTGAACTATTAACTGTGTTCAAACACTGCTTTGCCTATACATTCTGACACCCTTTTTTGTTTTTTTTTTATCTTTACTACACAGGGTCCACTACCTAATACATGTTGTCATTTTTGGCTAATGGTATGGCAACAACAAACCAAAGCAGTTGTCATGCTGAACAGAATTCTTGAAAAACAATCGGTAGGTAATATTAGGCCTAAAGTTGTAAAGTAAGCCACATAATTTTAATACAGTTCAACAACGTTTGATTGTTATGTTAAAAGAACTAACAGACTTTCTCACTGATGTACAGCATAACATGTATTTATTATAACATTAAAGTGATGGAGCTAAGACACAAAATTCAGTTTGGTGAAAACAGCACCTAATAAATATTCATCCAGAAAGGTGAAAGTAACATCCTGAGAAAGGAGGATGTACAAATAGAAGTAAGATGGAGTAGAAGCAGTGTAAGATGCTCTAGAACAAAATGGAAGGTGAGAAGTTTGAATTATAGTATTTTTAGATTATTTCTTCTTAATCTAACAGTAGTATATTTGTTAGATAGTCATCTTGACTGTTTGTAACCATGAAGACAAGCTGCTGTCCACCAGCTGTCAAACTGATCTAGTTATTTTTGATTCTTTACAGCTGGTGGTATATGTGCAAAATACACAAATCTTCTGTTATGATGTAGTTTTTCTGCTAATGTGTCTAAAACCACTGTGGATTTTAGTTAAAATGCATGTCATTTGAGTTTTATGGGTTTTCTTCGGAGTGGATTTGTTAGTGAAAAAGATTGACTAGTCCATTAAAAAGTCACTTTTTTTCTTACGCAGAAATTTTCCTACAGGAAGTTTGAGTGCAGGGCAAGAGAAATAAAGGACAAGGGACAGTTTTGCTTTGCTTTGTTAATTTATTCTTTTGTTTCACGAGAATCTTCCAGTATTCAGCTGGGAAAACTGGATGTGTTACATCAGTAAATGTGCGAATGTGCACCTCAGAAATGGAGGGGGGAAATGTTGAAATAGCTGAGTAAAGATCTCTGTTCACTGTAGGGAACTAGAGGGGGGGAGAGGGAGAAGGGTTAAAGGTCAAAACATGCTAGCCCTGCAGTGAAAGAAAGCATGAACAGATAAAGCTGGATTGCATAATAGCCATTGAAACAGTTGTAGTAACTTGGCTGTAAACATTATGGACTTTGAGAATTCCTCAAACTGGGAGCAGGTACTTAAGTCTACTGTATTGAATAATGGAGTCACAGAATCTGCTCATGCAAAGCCCAGGATCGTAGGATACTTAACCGGATTTTTCTTTTTTTTCTTCTTTTTTTTCTCCTTTTTTTAACAAAATAAATTAGGTGAAGTGTGCACAATACTGGCCAACAAAAGAAGAGGAAGTTATGACATTCAGTGAAACAGGTTTCCGTGTGAGGCTAGTATCTGAAGACGTCAAATCCTATTATACAGTACATCTACTGCAATTAGAAAATATCAACGTAAGCTTTTCTCAGTCTGTATAGCTCATATTCTTGGGATTAAGTATATAATGAAAACCGCTTAGGATATTGTCACTACAGGGTTGATTGAGCTTTTACACTGAAAATTTTAATGCACTTTGCTTCTGATAATGTTGAAGACGTATGTGTGGCATATGAGCAAGTGAGTTAGACCTGAATTAATCTATACATTAAAAGAGATAACAGCATCAGCATCTTTATACTTATGTTTTCTATTTGGCAGTACCTTAACATGCTGAATTGTAATTGATGGTAGTAGTGATTCTAAGAGGAGCTGTAAGAAATACGCTAGAAGGCAGAAACTGAGAGTTGAAAATTCTGATTTCTTTTGAATATCACAAATCAGACTCAGTAATTACTGGGGTTTTTTTTAATGGAACTTTAGTTTTCCATATAATTCAGTCCAGCTATCTAAGTTTTTTGGGGGAGGGGTGATTACCACCTGTAGATAGGTAACTTTATCTCCTTGCTTACCTCCCCTTTTGCTCCACAGGACCAACCATCCTTTTCTCTTAAAAAATTAAGCACTTTCACAATTTAATCAAGTTAAGCTCAAAAAAATTGTTCCTGGCCTGAGCTTGGGTTGGAATTTGCTGCTTCTGTTTCAGAGCTGAAGACAGGATTGAAGAGCTTGTCTGTTTGTTCCAGCTGTGTCTTGTAAGATACTCTCTCTCCCTATAAACCTTGCCTTATATTAATCAAAAGTGCTATTATGGCAAGTTTTAGTCAAGGTTGTCTTTTCAGTGGATTTGGGAAAGGAAAGCTTGAAGATGTTCCTTTGAGTGTTGTTTTATACAACTAAACATTGATATATTTGGTCAAAATTATTTGAATTTATAGTAACTATTAACAGTACTTTGAGATAGTGTTTGTTAATTTGAAACCCCACTCACAAGATCAACATGATAAAACTTGGCATGTTGTTTCTTGGTCTATTCAATGTAAGAAGAGCTTTATGAAATTCTGTCCTACTGACCTGAAGAATTTCTGTTTAGTTGTTTTGTTTATTGACAGCAAAGGCAAAGAAAAGAGGAGTAGTGCTTGCAAGCTAGTGTCTGAGAAAGAATAACTTTCCTTTTTGGAATGCTGAGGCAAGTTTTCCTAACTACTGAAAAGACTTCTTTGTGGATTTGTCTGGCTGATGTTGGCCCCTAATCTTAAACTTCCTATTTTCAAAGGATGCAATTTTTATGGTATTTCTATGTTTGGATGTAACATTAACTGGAAAATGCAGAAATCCCTCGAGGAACAGCACAGCGTATAGTAGACTTTTGAGTTGGAGCTATTGAGCACTTAAATGTCTGGGTTTCCTTTGGACTGGTGATGCAGGCCCATCAGTGCTGTACCGAGTTTCTTGTATGTCATGTAAATCAGTTTCACAAATACTTAGCAAACTTACTGTATTGAATTTTTCTTTTAATGCCCTAGCACTCCTATAAAGCTCCAGGAATATTAACTCCAAAGAATATTTTTATATAAAACAGCTACAAGAACTAGAACATGCTTGGTTAATCAAGGAGAAAAGCTTCATAGTTTCTAGAATAACGTTGCGACTGTTAAGTGCAGCCTTCTGTAAGAGTTTGATAATTATACTATAAAACTTGTGGGAACTGAGTATTCACAGTAACTTGAAATGTGAGCTTAACTATGTTTATACAAGTTACTCTGGAGGGGACTTTGGTGGATCCAGAGTACTAAGACATTTAGCCACTTGATGCCTGGAATATAAGATGACTCACAAACAAAATATACTCTGAATTCCAAGAATACTTAAGAAATTTTAGTATTTCCTTGAAAACAGAGAACTAGAATTGTCTCTCTGCTACAATCATTCTGAACTCAAGTAAATTTGTGTTACTGCAACAAATGTCTCTAATATATAAGCAAAATAAATATGTATGAAGACTAAAGTGCTTGTTTAATGTTCCTACCAATGAAACAACCTCTGAATATTTAGTTGTTTTTGTCGGTGGTGTTTTTGTTATGTTTTGTTAAAGAGCAGTTAGACATACAGGTGGGGTTTGGGGGGGCAATGTTTGTTTTTTAGAACTAGATCAAGGCATTTGGCGGTTTGATTTGTTTATATCTGTTCTAGGCAAACATTTGTTTTTGCTGTTGCAGCTAGTGTAGTCCAATAAAGCTTTGGAGAGGAGATGGTGTTTATTGGTATCTTTCCAAAACTTTTGAAAATATTTATAATGTGCTTTGTCTTGCTGGTGATTATTGCAGAATTCCCTTATTTTTTGCCTGACCCAGTCTGCATTTTAGAATATAGAAATTTGAAGCTGCCTTTCCATCGTGGTTCATTGTGTGTCCTCCAGTGTTTTGTTGGTATCAATTGTCAGCTCTTTTGACAGTCGGACGCTGCTTTCTCCTGTAATTGCTCAGGTTCAGAACTCTCCTTGAGGAAAGACTGACTGTGAAGGCTTCCACAAACCCTTCCCTCTGCTGGAAAATAAGGATAGAAGGAAAATACTGTGCTCATGTTAAAAATTTGTAATCATTTGTGTGTGAAGCTATTGCATGTCTGTCACTTGAAGCAAAGTCTCCCAGTATGCTGGAGAAGTGATAGTTAGGTGTTTATGAGAGTCTTTTGTTAAATCTGTGCAATAACCTTATTGGATGGGGTGCTAACTTTTGTGACAATATTATGGGAGAATTGTTAGATATTGACAGCTAATTTCTGGAAGACTCCACCTCGTGTTGAATATGTATTTTTACATTATTCTTATTGCTGCTTTTAGCTTTCCTTGTCTCAAGTGTAAGTACTGGTCTTTAGAGAAAGAAAACTTTTGTTTTCAGTAATTTCTGATGTGACTACCCAGATAGCCTGGCAAAAGATACAATGTGACACGTAATGCTTATAAGCAAAAACCCCACTAGGTTGGTACTGGGGAGTTCGGGGAAGCTATGGCAGGGCGAACGAGCATCAGTACTTGAGGGAAACCAGGGATTAACTGGGTGAGGAAATGCAGCAGAGGAAAGGAATTTAAATTGCTGGAGGAACCTTGATGAATGTATCTCAGACGGGGTTCCTAGAAATGGGAATAAAGCAGCTGAAGGAGAGGTTTGCAAAGAAAATACTTGCTGGAGGAGAAAGGACTAGAAGAAATTAACTAGATTTGATATGACACTGGTGGTTTGATACTTTAGAGTAAGGATGGTTAATAAACCCCAAGTGGAATCTTGAGTCCTCTACAAGTAGCAGATATCTGGAAAAAAAACCATCAGCAAAATGGATTCTGAATTTAGTACCAAGCCTCTGTGTGGCCATTGCTGCCAGATTAAGGTGAAGCAAGACTGCTTAGTGGCCCTCACTATCTGATCCTGTGGATGAACCAGGGAGAGTCAGTGTAGTTCAACAAGCTAAGATTGGCTTTGCTGCTAGTTTACAACATCCAAAACTTTAAACGTACTCAGAAGATCTTTTGTTTGTGGAGGCAAGCAGTCTAATAGGCAGGTGATGTTCTGGGATCTAGTAGTATCTTTGTACATGGATGTGTGTATGTATGTAATTCTATAGTGTTTTGAAGGGATTTCTGAAACGTGGCATACACTTGCTTTTAAACTTGTGAAATGTCCTCATGTCACTTTGTCAAACTGTAACAGGGATTAATTTTAGTCTTCATGACCACAGAAATAAGACTGAGGTGTTAGGAAAGGTATTGATGTCTAACAGGAAAGAAGAACCCAGACTCACTGGAATGTCAAGTGTTTTGCAGATTCAATGGGCATAGCTATTACCATGTTGATTTACAGCATATGCACTAGTCATGAAAAAAAAAACCCAAAACAATGTTTGTGGAGATTATTTGGCCCCATTATCCTCACTGCCATTTTTATGTGCATTTTGAAAACCGTTTTGCCAGGCATTAGAATGAACAAATATGAGAGGTTGTGGTAAAATTTGATTTAAGATTTTGAATTTCAGTGCTTAGAATATTGCCCCTACACCATGCCTTCTCATTTTTATAGAATCAAATTAGTTGTTACTGCACTTAAGGCATGATCATTAAATACAGGACCACTATGGGATTGTAGGTGTATTTTACACCTTCGTATGTTACACTGTTTCAGCAGCCCTTAAAATATGAAATGAAGGAGTGTGTGAAATTTGACAGACCAGCATTCTTCTGTCTTCACCTGTTTTACTTGATACTGAAGGCGTTAACTTCTTTTGAGCCTTTTGGTAGTATGTTATTCATGTTCATACTCTCAAGTGACTGAACAACCTGAAGTTGTTTTAAGATTTTTGTACCTTTTTGTTTTGAGTGATTTGATAGCCTCTGTAAAAAGGTTATAATAAGGCCTGTTTTGATGAAAGTTAATCTAATGGCATTACATTATTTTTCTGCTCAAGTTGTCTTGTGGATGTCTGCTTGTAACCTGGAGCATGGCTTGTGGTTTGATCATCCTTTGATTATACTGTTAGTGTTGCCAGCAGTCAGTGGAGGACTGTGCAGTGTGGTGGTAACTTTCTGAGTTTATCAGTTTTAGCTATGTTGGTTATTTACTGAAAGCCTATCCCAGTAGTTTGTGAAACTTTCACTAGAACGATTTGACTTATTTTCTTGAAAAATTGTTTGTTTAAATGTTGTCCCATGATTATTCAAGTTGTGTTTTGGCTTTGGTTTTTTTTTTTTTGGTAGCTAGTCTTAGGGAATAAATCTTGGAAGAATATGTTGTGGTTACCATAGCAGAAGCTGGTTTTCAGTTGTCATGCAGAAGTGTGTTCCCTGTGTATAAGATACATAAAATTTTATATTCCTGCCTGAGTCTTGAAGTCCAGCTGTTTTTTCTTCAAAAGAATATCTAGGTTCCTGAGAACACTTTAAATAAAATTAGTTGTTCTTTAAAATTAAATTTCTATCCATCAACAGTTGTGAATCTTTAGCAAGCCAAACCTTTTCTTATTGCAGTCCTGTATCATTTCACATAAGTGATAGCTGTGGTGTATGGCTCAGTGACAGGGAGAGTTCTTTAAGAAAGGGTGGTAGAGATATTCACACAAAGCTAGTGTTTCCGCTGTACAGCTCAACTGCCAAGCACCACTTAAAAGAGCCCTTCTATTTAAGAGAGGAAAATGTGGGAGGTTTGAAATATTCCAACGGGATTTGGCTGTACGATTAGAAACTGCAAGTTCAAGAAGGCCAGCCAGTTCCGGTGCACTGAAATGGGACTGATGAAGAAAGATGAAGAGACTAGGTATTTCTAAAATGAGCTGAAGCGGTGGAAAATTGTGGGATGGGTAAAGCCTTCATACAATATGGGGAAGAAGAAAAAAGTAATTCTGTGGGTTAGAGCTGGATGAGATATACAATAGCACTGTTTAATCTCTCCTTTAGAAATACCTATTTTCAGATTACTGTGTGAGCAGGGTGACACTTGGCCATGTGCTTGAAGCACTACTTTTTTTTTTTTTTATGAGGAGGATGCTAGTGCTTGTTATAGTATGGGATTTGGAAAAAAAACAAAAAACAAAAAACCAACCACAGATTACCTTTGTTTTCTATAGATAAGGGCATTTTTGCTTTATTGAGGTATAAGGCAGACTTTTATCTGGAATGCTCTTTAAGAATCTTGAGGGAGAGGGCGAGAGCATCAATTACCAATTCAAAGGATCATCTAGATTCACAAGAAACAACTTTAACCTTTGCTTTATCTAGTATATGCATTTAGCTCATCTCTCCAGTTTTCCTCTTAAATTTGTAAATTGATGAGTTATTTTTCTTAGAAATAGAGGAAATTGCTTATGAGTGTTATCTTCTATAATTTTCAGATTTCTTATTTAAAAAAAAAAGGTTATCTCTTCCATGATTTTTAAACAAATAGGTAATTTCAGTTGATTAGTGAGTTAATTCACTAGTTGAAAAACTAGGTATGGAACACCAGTAAGAAAATCTCAGTTGAAATCACAAACTTTTTTTTTTTAATGCTTTGCCTTAGGCAAGTAAGAAAGGGAAATCTCAGTGTGTTTACACGATTTAGGCCTTGGTAGATTCCCGCCCCCCCCCCTTTGAAATCTTAGTGTGTACTCATTTTCCCAGTATTATGGATCAGACTCTCTTGTCCTTGTTGAGCTCTTATCCTGGAAGATAACTGTGCACTTGAGAGTGTCTCGAGTCATGTTAAATATCCACTGTTTTCTGTGAAAGTATTGGCAGTCTTGCAGTATTGGGCGTTGAAGGCAAAAGAAAAAATGGGAGAGAGTTTTTGTTACTGTGGTAATCATGAAGTCGATTGTTTTAGTTTCACACAGGAGTTTTGTAAGTTGTCGCTCCTAAGAAATTGAAACAGACTGTGCAGGAGATGAACAGTAGAATTTATTTAAATTTCACAGCTATATCTTACTGTTGCTGAAAAAGAAAAATAGCTTTTCTGGAATACATTGATATTCTAAATCTTCTTGTGTTCCAACTTTGTGGAGGTTTATGTAGGTTTCAATCTGTGTGGAAAATAAGGGAGGATAAAAATAACTGAACCTTTCTAAAATTCCTGAGTTAAATCAGTGATCAAGTTGTCTCAAAAATCACTGTAGCGAGAAAAGAAGGGAGGCACGGAGTAGCATTTAACAGCAGGTCTGAAGTGAGTTCCATAAAGATATGATCCAAATTTGTCATCAAAGCCTTTCAGAGATACACGTACTTTCTTGCTGTCATTTCAATACTTGTGGTTACTTGGTTGTGTTAGGAGAGGAGCTGCATGGTTCTAAAACAACTGCATGGCTTCCCGCTCCTCTCAGTAGTGTGGTTAGTATAAAGGAGATGCTAATACCTCTTGATATTAAAACTTGCTCTGAGCAGGAGTGGAGAGTGTTTACAATGCTGGCGGATATTTTTTTCAGTCGCATTAATGCTAGCAGTCTAATAACTGCTGTCAGCCGTTAAGCTGTGTTAATGGTAGAAAAAGAAGTATATTTGGGAGCAAGTAGTAGAGCAAACCAAATAAAACATTGGAAGGTTGAGAAGAAAAAAATGTGTATGGCAATAATTGCAAAGGGGAAAACTATCAACTTGGATGAAAAACTGCTTCAGGTTGCACTGTTAGTTGTCATCCAACTTGAAGCAAGTTACTGGATTGTTTTCTAAATGGGAGGTTTAAAATAGAAAATAGCTATTTATTTAGATTGGGAAATGTGTGCTAACTAAAGAAAAGTAGAATACTTTCTAGTTGTATTGTTTTATTTTGTTTTTACTTCTAGAGTGGTGAGTCCAGGATGATCTTTCATTTTCATTATACAACATGGCCAGACTTCGGAGTTCCTGAATCCCCAGCTTCATTCCTGAACTTCCTGTTTAAAGTCAGAGAGTCTGGTGCACTGAGTCCTGAACACGGACCTGCAGTAGTTCACTGCAGTGCGGGGATAGGACGTTCCGGCACGTTTTCGTTGGTAGACACTTGTCTTGTTCTAGTAAGTGTTTGGTCATTTTCTCTGTCACCCTTTTCCTTCTGCTGACGCTCTGCCTCCCTTCCCAATATAGGCTTTTTGGTCAGAAGGCTTTAAAAGCATTTAAGTTAATGACATGCCAGCGAAAACTTTAATTAAGACATCACACTTTTTTTTTTCTTCACATATTTTGATGGTTTAAAACCACAGCTCTTGAAATATGTTTACAAATCCATCTTGAAGTACATTACACATTTGCAAAGCTTCCTGGAAAGTAAATAGTAAGCGTTCTTTTCCTTTTATATAAGATGTGCTTAGAAAAGGTTGAGGTTGGTTTTTTGTTGGTTTGGTTTTTGTTTTTTTTAAATAAGAGCTTGAAGTTAGGCTTGTGAATATATATTGAGACAACTGAATATATAAGTCTTTTTCTCTAAACCTGGAATATCTTGCAGGTCTGACAGGCCCCTTTTCTTAAGGTTGCAGAAAATTGGTATCTGAACTATGATAAGAGTTCAGGCATGCTCCTGGATCTCCTGCAGTGTGTAATGGTGAATGGTGCAGGATTTCCCTAGCTGTGCAGCCCTCTGGGAGGTGGGGCTTGGTAGCCAGTTGCAGTACCACGTGAATGAGTAGATTTTTTTTTTCTTACTCAGTGAACTGCATCATCTATAATTACTCATGACTTGAGTGAACTTTAAATACTAAATAATATTTAAAATACCTTTAAATTTTTGTTGGATTCTAAAGCCAGATAAAAGTTTTCTCTCTTTGTCTGTGCTTGGTAATAGCGAGCAGTACAGCACAGGGTTAGGTGAAACAGGATTGCATTTAAATTGTAAGACAATTGTCTACTGGTTTGGTTAGGTCCTCTCAACTTCCTTTTAATTTTTTCTTCAGGTTTTTTTTCTGCATTTTGAAAAACATAGGTGTATGTTTTGATGCAAATATACTTTAATATTAGATGAATTAAAGTGAACATTAAAGAAAGGCAGAGACATGTTAAAAACACCCCATGAATGTAGCGTGGGGACAAGCGTGTGCATTGCTCGGATTAGGGATTCTGCTTTAAATAAGGAAACTTCTGCCCCATTCAGTCATTCCAAATTGCGGTTCCATTCAGGAGCAGTAGGAAATATTGCTTAACAGTTCTGATTCTTATAGTCCTATTTCAAAGTATAAGTACATACCTAAATAAAATCCACCCTATCTAAATTTCCTAATTTTAAGACTTAATATTAGGATACTGATTTATTTGGTTAATACATGATCATTGATTTGTTCATAATAAGCTTTCATTAGACGGTTTGCTTTTTTCCTGTAGAAACAATTTAGAAATCATTTGAGATAAATTCTTATATAACTAATAGAAACATAACATGAAGAAATTAACCTAATTTTAGATTGAATTTTATGACTAATTTTTACTTGTAATTTTTTTTATATGTTGCCTCTTTATGAATAGCAATGACACTCTGGATGTAACTTTCTTCACAGATGGAAAAAAAAGACTCATTTTCTGTAGATATTAAGAAGGTATTACTGGATATGCGAAAATATCGAATGGGACTTATCCAAACTCCTGATCAACTAAGATTTTCATATATGGCTGTGATAGAAGGAGCAAAATTTATAATGGGGGATTCAACTATACAGGTAAATGTTTAGCTCCATGTGTTTAACCATAGACAGCAGACTGCTAACAGTAGTTAAAAATGAATTTTAAAACACGTAACTTCTTGGAGTTTAAATAATTTGCCTTTTTCAATAGATGCCTAGAAAGTATTAGAGGGCATCTGATCAGTGCCTTCTATCAGCTGAACTTTTAATCCTATGTATTTGTCCCCTCTTGGATAAAATATAAAAATAACTTGTCTGTACAAATTTTTTTTATTTTTTTTTTAAAAAGGGTTAAATTGATATCTTCAATACGGAAAAGCAGAAGTAATGCCCAGGAACACTTTGAAAAGATAGCAAGGAGCTTTTTAGGATTTCTTGATCTTTGCTATAAATTTTCCTAACAATAAAGTTACCTGATACTACATATTGCATTTATTAGTGAAGTTGCTTTTCTTTGTTTGTTTTCCTATCCTTTAAAATTTCCGTTACAGTTAGTAGAATCTAGCCAAATGTAATGAGTTTTGAGGCAAACAGATTAGCAAATCTCACTGTTTTATCAGTGTGGCTTGCAGATGTAACAGCAGCTACAGTTATTTGAAATGGCTGGGGCTAGGTGGGAGGGAGGACTGGGAGGAGAGGCTGCGAAACAGACTTAATTCTCCTTTCATATGCTAGGACTTCTTTATTTTGTTGCTTTCTTAAAATCATGAATGAAGCGGATAAGCTAAAACACATTTCCTCTTTTCTGTGGTTATGGTAGTTGTCAGATTCTTCTGACAAATGTTTCTTGACTTGCTATGTAAATAAAGAAATAATTTTGCACAACTACTAATCAACACCTAGGCAGTGTGCTGCTAGTCTGACACCTATGCCATATGCCTAGAAGACTGCATGATTTATCCCCACACTAACAGCAAGTTAGCCTCTTCATTTTCTGGAAGCTATTTCTGGTGGTATGAGGGTACTCTCTCTAATAATTTCTCTGCTTTGTTTTTTAAAAAGCCATGCTCCAAACTCTGAGCAGCTCTGATTCCCACACTTATGTATCTAGGTCACAGGATTGTTTTATTTCTGGACACAAGGGAGTATTGTCAACTCAGAATAGTGCTCGTCAGGTTTAAGTGTGTTATGTCTTCATGCTAAAAGAATGCCTAAGAAGGCACACTTCTCGTTTGTTCTTTTTGTCTTTTTTGTATGATTGTTCAGATAATCTTTCTTAAACCAGTCTTTTCTGCAGTGCAGGCAGTTGGTCCTGGTGCTTTTCTTTTTCAGTCTGAGTCATGTGCAGAAAATCGCTTGGCAGTACTTAATAGGAGTATCTCTTTTCAAGGTCAGCTAGATCATTTTATTTCCCCCGTATGCAACAGTTGTACTGTCCAGAGTGAGAGGTGTTTACTTTGCTAGTGATGTGGGGAAGGCATGAAGTCATTGAACGCTTCTCTGATACAAGATTACCCACATCTTCATCTCTGATATCTCCATGGATTTCAGAAGTCAGTAAACTGTGCGGACAAACGCAACGTATACTTGAACCTTTACTTGCTTACAGCTAGTGGCTGCAACTGCAACACTTATATCGGGGGGTGAGGAGTCTCTTCCCCTTGTTCAGCACCGATGGGGTTTCCACCTGTGACTGGAAGGAAGAATCATACACTTGCCTGGCTTGCCCTGAAGCCCTGCAGAGGCGTGTGGTTGGTGTGCTGCTGTATGGTGCTGTAGCTGAAGCAATTACTTGCTGCTTAATTATACTACAGCACTGCACTATATAAAATGGGTGAGGTGGAACAAGATTGAAATTTTAATTTCTATAAAATTCCTTTGTAATAAAGATAAGTTAATATTGCTTCAACAACATAGTAGAATAATTTACCATCGCTTTTTCAGAAAAATCTGTTTAAATGAGTGGTCTCTGGAAAACAAATTCGTAGCTTCGAAAGGACAAAGAAGGTTGAATTCCTTAGATCTGTGGATGGGTTTTGCTGACAGAGAACAAGAATATTATAATTTTGTACTGAAACTTGTGAATCCAAAAACTGTGTCTGACATTGACCTGATTCTGTCAGCTGCACATCTTAATGTGCCTTTCTCTTGTGTCCGTTTGTTCCAAGAGGCAGTACAGGCCCTAAGTCTTAGCTCCCCTACATAGGCATTTTAGTTATAATCTTAAGGACAATTGTATTTCTTGAATCAAACTTCATCATCTCTTTGTTTCTTCCAGACATAACTTCACAAGACGCAGTGTAGTACCTCAGTTCCTGAGATGTATTTTTGCTGTTTTTTTGTAAAGTTGCAGATGGTGTCATAAAATGGCGAAGGTGATTCAGCAACACAGTCCTCCTTGTCTGTCTGCTCCAAGCTGTAAATTATCTTACCGGTCCTGCCATTCACGTAGTCTTGTCATAGATAGTTAAACTTAAATGCCAACATTTGAGCTATTGTTATTAGATGTTTAAAATAGAATTCTTGGTGGGAAATTCCTTCTGTTTCACAAGAGTGCTAAAATTGTCTCTGATTTTAGTTCTGCCTGTGTGGCTTATCACTCCAGATGGAATCGATATTTATCTAGCCAGCAAGTCTGTTATGGACACAACCATGTCTTCCAAAAGGCCTTTTTCTGTGGCTGCTAAGTGGATTTCCATTTGTTAGTGGCTGTTTCTTTTGGAGGTTATATTTTGTTTAAGACAAAAGAAAGAAAACCTCTGAGAGTAAAGTATCTTGTGCACAAAGTTTCCCTTTGTGAATTTCAGATCTATACTGGAAGCTCCTCTTCAGTGGAGGAGTCAGTTTATTGTTAAAGCTCATTCTGCCAGCAGTTAATTTATGAGTAGCTGGGGTTTTTTGACATCAGTCTTTGAGCTTGATATTTAGTTTAGACCAGCAGTTTTGAATTCATTTGACAGATGAGAATCTAACACTTGTTTTCTGAAGAGTCAATTTTCAGTTTATCTTTCTTATCATAGACATTTAGAAGGAACTGACTTCCCCACCCCAAGGCATTCTGTATCTTTGCGGGCTGGCTGATTTGTGCTAGGAGGGAACTAATTGTCTTTTAGGGACAATTCTCTTCCTTCCTGTTACCTTTCCAGTTTTTTTTCCTGCATGAAACTTTGTTGCAAAAAAGCCTTCAGGCTATGCATCACGAAGACAGTTACCCATTAGGACAGATCTAGCAAACCAGTTTTACTTTTGTTGTTTTTTTTTTTTCTTCCATCTCATTTCAGATTACTTCTCAAAACAAGGTAAATGTCTGGTTTATGATGCAGTAGATCTCTGGGCTCGTGGACCACTAGGTGAAATAGTAGACCCCAACTTTGGCATAGATTTTTTTTTCTTTTTTCTTTGGGGTTGCAAATTTCTCCAGTTCTTTTTAGGCAGTTCTTGGTCCTACTGTGTTTTGGAGCCATGATAGGTAACAGCACAGCATAGGCCTGTAGAGGGTAGAGGGAGATGGAAAACACTGAACAGTGCAGGACTGTGTGCAAGACAAGTTGCTTTCTCATTGTGGAGCTACTGTGGACAGTACAAACCCTGAAGTCAGTGGTCTCATACCTTCAAAGTAGCATCATCCTGGAGAAATACAAAAAGAGATCATTGTTGGAGAAGATACATCTTCATCTAACCTTATTTCTTCATCTAGCAATTGTTACCTTTTTTTTTTCCCCCCCTTGATCTAGCAGTTCCTTTAATCTACTTCTGTGACTTTTCTGTGGCAAGACATCTTGGGCAAAGAGGGCTTTCAGTGTTAGGGGAATGTTTGAAATATGTTCTCCTTGTTTGCAGAAACGGTGGAAGGAGCTCTCTAAGGAGGACCAAGCACCAAGTTCTGAGCAGTCTCCTCCACATCCAACCAAAATAACCACAGAGAAGTACAATGGGAACAGCATAGGCCTGGAAAATAAAGATCAAATGGAGAAAATAAATACTGACCTGTCCATTAAAGTTCAAGATATCACAGATGGAAACATTGAAAGGTAGGCAAAATGAGGAAACTGTTTAGAAGGCAGATGCACTCTCCTGAGAGGCTGAGTTACTGTATGCTTTTCATATCATAAGAACCCTTCAAGATCTTTCTTCAGTAGAGGGAAACGACAGGTGGTATTTGACTGATTTAATTATCTTTTTAAAATACAACTTCAATTATTCCTTGTAATAAACCCTTATTGTTTAAAGATCAAGAGAAGAAAAATGATTGTCTCTAACCGAAGCAGCTAAACCTCATGCTTGAAAGCCTTTTCCTACAGAGTGCCTGTGACCTCTGTTGTACAGTGTAAATTAGGTCCTAAAAGTGTGCAAAATAATTCAATACTGATTTTTAAATACAATGCTAACTTCTGTTTATAAAAATACATGATGCATCAGAAGCACAAAGTTTTTATCACCTGCTGCTTTCTGTATGATGATTGCAATTATATCATTGCAGCCATGCGTTACCCTCCACTCATGTTAAATCTACCACTGTGGATAAATTTTTGTGGTTTAGCTGTGGCATGTGCGTTTCTTTCAAGTTTCTCTGCCTCATGAGTAGTAATGCCTCAGCTGTGAGCTGCTGCAGTGGGAATCGCCATCTGAATTGCTGTGCATTGAGGCACTGTGTCACTTGGGCCTCAGTAAGGGTAGCGTGTGGATCCATAGCTGGAGAGCCAGGAACCGGACTGGGTTAGTGCTGAGCTGTGTAGTGCAGGGGAGGAGGCAGCGTCTGTCCATCCCACAGGACTGCAGTCTGAGACAAGATGCAGTGGTTCAATATAGATAGACTGAAATTCTGAAATAACAGATGACTTCCTATGAATGCCCTGATGAATTTATCTTTCCGTGTCTTTATGAGTGTTTTGAGAGAGTGACAGTGATTCTGTAGATGTGTGAAGGAGCCCCTCAAAAGCAGGAGGGAGAGGATGGGTGTGAGTGTGGTGTTTGTGTGCTAGGACAACTGATTTTTTAGCCCATGTCCTTGATCAAGATTCGGTTTAGAGCCTGAGATGAGTACTGTTAAATTTGCATGCAGACATGAGTATGTTAGGATCAATATATCTGTGAGGACAGTGTGAACTCTGCAGTGGAGGCACGTGCTTAAATACTATGAATGTTTGCATGTAGTACCTGACCTTGCATACAAAGGCAGCCTCCATGCAAAAAATCTCAGCCACCAAATGAGGTACTGATGGGGATGAAGGGCTAAGCTCAGATAATTAAGCTAATTCTGTTCCCTGTTGAACAGTAGGTCAGGCATCACTTCCATCTTCACATATGTCATTTACTTCCTTCATGGGGCTTCAGTGACCTGAAACTGTCCACATCAAGGTTATTAGAATAAAGATTGCTTGGTTTAGATTTTATATACTGCTGCTATATGCTACTGGCGGGTTGATTAAATATTGGGAGTGTATTGGGAAGAGGTTTGTTTTAATGTTTTAATATCCTTTTTTCCTGTTCCACAATCGAAGATTTACCTTTTTTTTTTTTTCCCCCCCCTCCTCTGTAAGTGCTGTCCGAAAACGACTGCGAGAGGATAAAAAAGCTAACACAGCACAGAAGCTGCAGCAGATGAAGCAGAAGCTAAATGAGACTGAAAGAAAAAGAAAAAGGTGGTTATATTGGAAACCTATTCTCACTAAGATTGGGTTTGGTACACTGGTTTTAGTTGGTGCTTACTCTTGCTGGAAAATGTATTTTCAAGAACATTCCTTGTAAGTAAACAGTAAGCCTGTCTACTCCAGCAGCTAAGTTTGCTGCAAGTTAATGACTAGGGGTGTGACTTTAAGCAGTGAACTCCTTACACCTGGAACGGGTGCAGACCGTTACATACAATAGAGAAGTGTTGTAAACTTGATCCCATGTCAACATCTCAGGACCTTCCACTGCAGGTACTTACAAACACGAACTGCTGCCCCCCAACAGAGTTGATGGTTTTTGTTTATATGAGCAGGTACAAACTTGTTGCAACTGTTTATACACTTTTTAAAATGGTGTCCTACCGGATCTTAAGCAAACCCTGAACCACAGAGGTTTAGCCACTGAAGGCTATCTGGATTTAAATTTACATGCCTGACATAAGCAATAAACAGTGTTGTATCATTTACATTATTAATGCAAAGAAGTTATCCTTAAATGTGTGTAATGTGTAATGTACTAGTGACATGAACATAAACATTTTATATTCTTATGACCTAGGATAAATATATTTTATAATTGCATATTTAATCTTTTTGTAGTTCACTGTACTTTTAAAAGCTCAGTTTGTACAAATTTCTGACCAAAAAGAATTTGATTTTGAAACTATATGTAATTATAATTTGTGCATGAAAGTAATAGTGCAACCATTCCCCGTATTTTGACTCTCAAATTTATAATATGAGCAGCTAGGGGTCTGATGAAGCACTTACCAATTTCTACTCCGTTAATTTGCATTCCTTATTTATTTTTTTTGTAGTTTTCATTATTTAAGTGAGGCTTGGAAATTTGATATTTTTTTTTAACGCTTTTTGAGAACTTAGCCCCCACTGAAAAGCATACTGTTAAGTTTGATTCATGTATTCAGACTTCAACTACTGTTTGAAGGCCAACATTGTTAAAAGTTCTGACATTCCATTAAATGTGAAGCATAATGTTTTGTGTGTCTATAGATTTTAATTGCTAGAAAGAATAAAATTAATTCATCAGTAGTAGGTGTAGAAAGCGCACATCAAAGGAAACTGTAGTTGGGCTTCAAGGGTGGTTGTGATGGCAAACAAATGTTGTTAGTATTCTCCTATACCCAGTATGTTCAGCTGTATGAGCCGCTTCCATACCTTCACAAAGTCTAGAATTCCTTTTCAAGTTCCCCAGCACCGTATTAAAGAGACGTGACTTAAAACACTTGGTGACTAGTATTTTGGGAATACCTATGATACAATCACTTTAAAATTATGGAGCATTCCCTTTCCATTAGTTGGATGGTAACACTTTCTAAGTAGTAATTCAACACAAATCACTTTCTGTCCTTTAAATTCTCTTTGAATACCGAGGTTGTATGTGGCTGTATGTACCTTGCTGTCATTCAAGTTGAGACCTAATAATTTTTAGTGTTGGACTGCACATTGAAACCTGCATTTTATGTATTCAAGCATTGCCTTACTGGGCGACTTCAGAGAAGTAGTGTTTTCTCCCTCCATTTTCCTAGCTTGAGTGTTTTCTGTTGGATGTGGAGGTTTTAGGAAGTTGTCTTTTTTTTTTTCTCCCCTCCCCTTCTTTTATTCCTTGGATTTACTGCTGAAAAATACTAAAAGGTCGTTTGCTCTTTATCCAAAGGAATTAACTTGAAAGGTTTCCAGTACATTCAAGCTTAGTAGTAACATACCAGGCATGAGGCCCAAATAGTCTGACGTTTACTAGGCAAACCTAAGCTGAGTTTACTCTTTGAAATTCTCATTTCACAATAGCTAATACTATTTTGGACTATGCTGTTTATATAGTAAACAAATGCTTAAGGGTCCAGATAAGGAAAACAAGTGTAGTTTCTTAGAACATACAGTTCTGAATTTGGGAAATTGTGTGTTAGTAAAACAAGATAATCTGTCTTGTGGCGTTACTGACCAACTATGCAGCTCTAATAGCAAAATAACTTACTGATTGCTGGGACCCAGTATAGGCAGGCAGCTTACGTATTTTAAGACATTCCATAATTGTTACAACCACAGTAACTCTCTTCAGCCAACAAGAGGCTTGGCAAAAGATTCTTTTTATTGCTTTAAATTGGGAAGACAGGTTTTTCAGTATCAGCTATAACTGATAACACCTATAAATAGGAGTAAATGTACGTGCCTTATAAAAGATATTTTGGTTATGGAAAAACACGTGGAATGTAATTAAATGTTTTTATAACAGAAATATTCCAGATTTTATTCTAAATACTTAAAAGCAGCTAAGGAAAAAGTACAGGCGAAACCTTCACTGAAATCGTACTGTCGCTTATTGCCTTTCTGTTTACATGAGAAGGGTTTCCTGGGCCACCAGTACCCTACAGACACAGCTCTAACTGCGTCTGTCAAGTTGTCGCTTGAATTTTTTCCTCATTCCATCTTCTAAATCCTGGCTTTTTTTGTTCTCTCAATCCTGAGCAGGCACTCCTCTTTTCTGGGTGGGGCAGGGCGGGAGGGGACCATCTTACATCTTATCACACTCTTGTTACCTTCTTGATGCAATGAAGCAGGACTTGCACATTGAACAGTTGATCCGTAAAAATTTGGTTTGCTTACATGATTGTAAGTATCTTGGGAGTCTTAACTGTTAATAATTTAAGGACCACGAACCAATACAAGTCTTGGACAAAACTATTTTGTACAGTGAATTGTCCATGACAGTATGGGCATAGAAGGGAAATTAAACATTAGATCCCTTAGCACATTCCAGGAGATAATTTTGATAAAACTTTTTTTTCTGGTTGGTCAGTAATCCTTAAAAACCAAAATCTGGGGAGGCTTGTTTTCTTTACTGCAAATTGAGCCCTTGTGATACTGTGTTATTCTGTTGGTTTTAAACTTGCAGCAGTTTCGCACAACTAGGATGTTAAATAGGAATAAATACGGGCCAAAATGAAGAACTGTCGATCCCAGTGACCTCTATCATAGGAAATACTTAAAAGAATAAGTAAAAACGAAGGATGTGCTTTCTGACCCCCTCTCCTGCCTCCCCCTCACCCCAGTTTCTGGCAAGCTGCTGGCTGGTCCTGTGCTGCTTCTGAAGTGCTGTTGCACTCGATTCCAAGTGGTACTGTGTTGGGTTTTTCCCTCTCTTCTGGAAATACATCAGTCAAAATATTGGATGCATAGTGGACTACTTTGAATTTGGTTACACTATGTTTGACTCTCAGATGAACACCTGTGTACAAATCATGCATGTTTTTATTAAAAAAAAAAAAANCAAGTGGTACTGTGTTGGGTTTTTCCCTCTCTTCTGGAAATACATCAGTCAAAATATTGGATGCATAGTGGACTACTTTGAATTTGGTTACACTGTTTGACTCTCAGATGAACACTTGTGTACAAATCATGCATGTTTTTATTAAAAAAAAAAAAAAAACAAAACCCTAACAAACGTGGGCCTCCATTGCAAAGGGTTTGCAAATTCAGAATTAGTCCTTTAGGTTTTCTGTTCATGTTCTTCGTGCAGGGACAGCCCACTTATAGAGTGACGGTACATCTGTATTTTTCTTGAAATATATTAAGTAAAATAATTGAGTTCAGTGTGAAATAGTGCTTTGAAAAAAATGAGAGATTTATTTTATGGAAGTAAGATGTTGCAAGTGAAGCAGCTTATTCTGTTAAAACTTGAGTAAAACGGTTTACTGACATCAGTTTATATCCCACTGAAAAGGGAAGAGGTGTAAATGTGTATGCATGTATGTGTGATTGGATTGTGCAGGCGATTAAAAAGCTGGCTAGCTTTAAGTTTAATGAATGTTAACCAAATTATTTAGTTTGCTGTTTGGCATTATAGTTAAACCTGAGACACTTGAGGACTGCATGAGAAACTAAATTGGAAGTCTTCTGCACGGCCGAGTGGCTTAAATCAGAGGACGAAATTTGCAAAGTTGACATAACACACAGCAGTCTTCCTGGGCTTTTTTGTTTTTCCCCAGTTTTAGGTCAGTCTTTCATTTTTATGTACAAAAAAATAAATGTGTTCAAAATTGCATCTCTGTCTGAGTCTTTATTTGAATTGGAAGGATAAATACTTGTGTCTTAACTGATCAAAGAAAGCTGCTTTATGAATCAGTGTAGTGCTTGCAGAACTTAGAAGCCTTTTACTTGTCCTAGCTTGGATATTTGGTGCTGTAAACACCAACGTCTTTTTCTGTGTTCCTCGGAGTAGAGCCTTACTTTCCCTAAGAACAAAACATCCAGTCTTGGGATGTCTTCCTCACTACAAGAAACCTTTGCCTAGAAACACTTACTTCCCTGCCGCTGTGCCAGGACTGGCCTACTAAGCCGTGAGGGGTGATGTTAGTGTTTTGAGGTGCAGCCTTCTGCAGTCCCACTGAGGCCCACGAAGACTTCTGCAGTGCTTGTGCTTAAATGCACGAGTGCGTGGTTTGCTGGACTGAGACCTATACTTGAAGCTCTCCAGCAAGTATGTCCTGTAATACGGAAATACCTTCTGGAAAAGCAACGCCTTTCCAAGAGTGCTTGCTACAGGCAAACAATAGGTGGTAGTTGCTACAGGGAATGCATGAGAAGCTGTTTGGTGTTGGTAGTGAGTTGCAAACCTGCTGTCCTTATTTCTTTTTTCTTTATTTTTTTCTCTTTTTCTCTGTACTGTGTACTGAATCGGTGACTTTCTTCTGCATTGTATGTCGCAGGCCGAGACTGACTGACACCTAAGCCTTCAAGACTTGTGAATATTCTGCAGCTATAAACTGCAAATTATTGACATGCAAAGCGAGATACGAACCCCTCTTCGGGAGCAAAAAGTGAGGTCTGTTAAGTACCAAGAAGACCTCAGTTATCTGTTTACAGCGTAAACTGCATCGAGGGGATGAAGACCACCAGCAACGTGCTACTTTGCGAAACAAAATAATTTGCCATCTTCTGTTTTTATAATGCTTGTATTAATGTAGAAAGATGTAAAAGAAATAAATTAGGAAATATTTTGTTTTGTACTGCCATTCTTATTGTATTTTTATACTTTTTGGCAGCATTAAATATTTTTTTAAATTGACAATATGCTGTTGTGTGCGCGTTATGTTAGGGAGAAACTGTTAAGAGCCTGTTCTGCAGAAAAAGAAATGTTTTGCCTTAAGGTTTCCTGATATCCTGTCTTAACTGGAAAATGGCAAAATTACTAGAATGTGCTTTATGCAAATATTTTAATGCTAAGTATTATAGTTTGAACTACAAGGAACTCTTGCACATTTCTTTTGTAATACACCACTAAGAATATTATTTTATTAATCTGACCAGTTGGTTTAGTAATCTTTGTGATGTTTGCTATAAAATATGCACGAAATGCTCAGAGTCACTTTGTGAAGGGAAAGTCTTTTGTTGTTGATGCTTTCAAGGGAGGAAAAATGGGAAATCTGGCATCCCACTACCCACAGTCATATATAATTGACAGGTGGCGAGGGCCAGGTGCAAAGCACACAAAG
The DNA here is from genome assembly GCA_013397275.1 of Burhinus bistriatus. Lineage (NCBI taxonomy): Eukaryota > Metazoa > Chordata > Aves > Charadriiformes > Burhinidae > Burhinus > Burhinus bistriatus. Next base: position 120,010 of record VYXH01007853.1, read on the forward strand.
TGAATGGTGTCTTTAATTAAATGGGTTTTGGATTGTGTCATCACAATGTATTGTATGCATAATATTTTACTTCATGTCTCCTGTCAGTGTTCTCCCTGACACAGTCTGAACAGCTGGATTGGAAAGGGGTAAACTGGAATGCTGCTTAAAGGAGTTCTTCTAACGGACTTGACGGGGTTTTTAGCCCTGTACCTTCTGTAACAGAGCTGACCTAAATTCTGCACTCACTGATGTTCTCTGATGGTTTCAGATAAACCTTAATTCACCAAAAAACTATATTCAATATGACTGTCTGAACTAGTATGTGGTGGGGTTTTATATGTAATTTGTACTTTGCATATTTTTGTAATGGGTTTTTGTACAAATCATACAGTTGCTGAAAGTAAAGCGTGGAAGATGGGGGAAACCTAGGCCAACTAAGGCTATTTTTGCTAAAATAAGCAGCAACTTGAAATCCTAACAGAACTTGCTTTCGAGGCTCATTCCTGAAAGCAAGTGTGTTCAGAGTTGTGTTTAACTTGAACATGAAGCTGAATCAGGGGAGTACTTAATGCCATTACTTGAAATAGTCTAAATGACCGGAGTCTGGTTTGTCTAAATGTTTTGATTTCTTTTGATGGTTAGTATTGTTCCTGGCCTATGTTGGAGGAGTGAACAACATCACAACTTGATTCAGCTTTCATTTTCAAGTTGGTGCAGCTGTGAGACCAGGAGTGTTTATAATGAGAGATCAAAGTCTGGCGAAAACCACTGCAATAAACCCTATTGTTGAACCCACAACGGGGCCTGTTTATACCACTTGATACGGCTTTCTGCCATTCGTGCCTTCTGCCTTCAGCTATGATTTATGTTTTCATTATTTTTGTCCTCTTTGAATTGCGAGTAAGCGTAAGATATATGACTACTGGAAATGTGCATATGCTTCATTATTTTACCTGCTGCTATCACAGATAACTATCAAATATACAACTAACTTGTTTTGTCTTGTGGGGCGTAGAGGGCAGAATGTACTTTGGCTCTTGTCACACAGTGGACTTTTCTAATCCAAATGCTGACTTTCTTGCTCTTGATTTTTTTTTAAATGACTTCCCTCTGCTAAGCTGCTGGACTAAATTTGATGTCAGGCTAACTTGATGAATAGGCAAAGGGAGTAATTGTTTTATTGAGGGCTGCCTTGTGACAGTAGAAGTTTTGGTTCACTGGCCCAGGAACTTCTGACATGTGCATGTGTGTTATTCTCCGCAAGGCCACCATTCTGCTACTGGGAAAATGTAACTAAAAAGGCAAAGGAAGGGGAGGGGGCTACTTTCTGCAAGAAAGGGGATTAGAAGAATGATAGACTTGCAGATTTTCAAACGAAAGAGCTGTGGTTTACTGGCTGCTGATTTCTCCCCCCCCCCCATCTTCAAGAGAAGTGTTGAAGAGTTACTTGTTTTTATTTTTGCTAGCCATCTTACCGCAAGGACAAAACTGCTGCCTTGTTCTGCAGCAAGGTTTTGGTGTGCTAAAGGGTGGGCAGGCAGACAAGGCGGGTGCAGCAGTTGGGCAGGCAGTGGAAGCAGTGGGCTGGGGGAAGCAGGAGGAGCTGGGAGTGGTTTGCACCAATGCCTGCGCTCAGGGCAAGGGGAGGTCGAGGGCAGCTGCTGCTTGTGCTCTGGGGGCACCTCGGTGCCGCCTGGGGCACTACCAGCCAGGCCTGGACCGGCCCAGCCCAGGACAAGCCACCTCCTTGTCCCAGTAAAGACCAAAAGGTCCAGAAGAGCCAAACTCGGTACCTTTTCCACAGGGAACAGGAGAGCCTTGAGGGTTTCCCTTTTAGAAAGTACTCAGCACTGAGTGCTCCCCTTTTCCCTTCTTCTTGAGGTTTTATCCTGCTATGCCTCTTGAGGAGGTACTTAGCATCTTCTGGCTTGTTTAAGAAAAATCTTGCAAGGCAAATGACACCACCTTCATCGCTTTTGTCTGGTCCTTCTTTCCCTCAATAATTTGGCCTCTTGCTATATATACGCCTCATAGTAACTTTTTAAAAGCTACAAGGAGTACTTTAGTGGTACCAACACTCAGCCCTATCTTTTTTCTCTTCCACTCCTAGGTATGTCTTGCTGGAAACAGTATGAAAGTAGAAAGAGATTATCATCCCCGGCAAGTCTTTCACGTTGGTCATTCTAGTTGGCATCTACTTTAACATGGGTTATAAGTTCAGAATCAGCACACACAGGTCTGCGCCAGACTGGAATGTAGTTAGCTAAATATAAGTATCCATTAGGCAGTGGATGAGGGATGATGGGGGAGACGGGGAGAAAAGGGAAGAAAAAAGTAAAGCCTGAGAGTGAGTCTTCACCTGGCCAGCGCGGAGCCCATCTTCCACCTCACTTACACCAGTGGTTAACTCTGGTACTTGGACAGAGTTCCTACAGTGCAGGACACCGGCTGCCTCAGCAAAACCATCACAGTGACCTCAGGGTTCTGTAGGACGGACAGTTACAGACCAGTTAGTTTCTGCAAAGAAGCTTCTGTCACACAGCAGTTGGCCTGTGCCTCACAGCACAAGTGTCAGGAATATAAGAAAGCAACTGTGCTCATTTCTGCCATCTGCCTCACAGCAAGGTACGCCCTTGTCTCAGGTTTGAACAGGGTTAGTTTTTCCAACTAGTTTTAGGCTTATCAGACTGGCCTTGTGCTGCAGCCTTTTGTCTGCGTTCCTTGACCACATCCACATTTTGACTCACTAGCTTATTAGTCTGGATACCTGTGGAAATTCCTAAAAATATATTGTGGTTAATTCCCACTTTCCAACCCTCAAACTGCACCATCTCACGTCCATGACCTGCCATCACCTTCTAGTGTTTTTTCCACTGTTGTCTCCCTCTCAGTTATGTTGTTTGAACTCACTGCTGTTCAAACACCGTCCAGTTTCCTGAGTTGGGAACAGTTCTGGCTTCTCTTCCCCCCAACTCACCCAAGTATACCGTACACAGAATCCTTTTCCTGCCCTTCCCTGTTAGCAACACAAGCTGCTTTGGCATTGCACCTGAAGAGGAACCCGAAGAATTGCCACCAGTTTTGAAAGCTCATTACTGCTTCCCAACATTTTCTTGTACTTACCATTCTGCTCCTTGTTAAGTTTCTGATTAAAAAAAAAAAAAAAAACAAACTCTGTTGCTTTTCCTTTCTTGCTTATAACACCTGAGGAATAGCTTCAGGATATTTTTTTGTCTGTAAAACATGTTTCTATCTCACAACTTGCTCTATTAATCAGTTTTTAAACTCCCAGAAACTCCTTGCAATTGCGTTGTTTTGAAAATGTCACCCATTGTGGCAAAGATGATGCCTGCAAGCAGCAGTCTAGCCGCTGTCACGAGGGTGTTGGGTAAGTGCTTAGTAGTTGTAGTTCCAACATCAGACAGCAGATACCACAATTCAGATCCTGGTTTTTATTTTTTAATTCATGAGCACTATTCTGGGGAATCTTGCCATTTTTTGTGCCAGAGGGTTTATAATTTTTCACAATATGTTAAAAAAAAAGAAGTTTGTGGCCTGTCTGGAATGGTCAAGGCTCCATCCTGTCCTGGTTTGCAGTAAAACAGGACCAATTTTGTTCAGTAGCTTTACTTTTTAGCTAGGCCTCTTCTAACTGCTGAAATTGCCAGCATGTTGGGCAGAAACTGTTCACTTTCGGAGTGATAAGACCCATGTTTATAGTTGATGCCAAGGAATGGGATGCAGAGAGGCCCTTGCTTATACTTACTGCTATAACAACCAAGGGCAGCCAACATTGTTACTTGCCCCGTTGGAGGGTCGGAAGCGGAAAAGCGTAGAGGGGTCACACCTGCGGGGAGGAGCGGACAGGGCAGGTGACCCAAACCTGACCAACAGGGTATTCCATCCCATCTGCCTCATGCTCAGTATAAAAGCCGAGGCATCAAAGGGTCAGCCCTCTTTCTTCAATGGCTGGCGTCCAAGGAGGACTCTCTCTCTGCATCTCCCATTGATCCCGATCCTGAATCCAGATCCGGAATCCAGTTCCTGTCTGTCACTGAGTCCAGTCTGGGACTTCCCCAGCACCTGCTGGTGACGTGATTGTCATCCTGGGAGCTTGATACGGTTTTGTATATATTTCCTTATTTTCTTGTTATTATTTTATTATTAATATTTCATTAAAGTAGTTTAGTTCCTTCTAAACTCTTAAGTCTCTCTTTTTTCTCTCTCTCTTGCCTCCCTTTGGAAGTGGAGCAGGAGAGAGAGAGCATCTGTTGTTCAGCCTGATTGGCCCAATCTGGCCCAAGCCATGACAGATTTACTTACTTAGAATCACTAAGTAGCTTATAACCCAAGATTTAGAACAGACATTTCTGCAGTATAGTGATCAATTGTGTACTGCTCCTTCCTAATTTGGAGAGTGCCCTATGGAATAATTTTTACAGCTGTGGATCTCTGATAACGGTAAGTCAAGATATCTTGCTGGTTAAAACCAGCAGTCCAACAAACAAAGGTAACATTGCCATACGTGCAGCCTCCTCGCTGGAGGACAGAGTAGTTCAACTCAGCCTTGTTCTGAGGATCCGTATGCTCCGGATGGAGAGACTACAGCGTAACGCAGAAATTGGGTAAACTCAGGAGACGAGAAGGCTGATGCAACTCTGAGCAGACGCTTCATCATAACTTTAGAGAGCATGGAGAATATTAGAAGAGCTCCAAGTGATAAAATCGTAAGAAGTTTAAGCCTTTTAACTGCTTGCAAATATTAGATTTCATGCCTTATACTTCTTGTTCATAGCTGAAGAGAGATGCCAGTAGTGGAAAACTGCTCATGACAAGCATAGATATAAAGGTCAGTCAGTCCAATGAATAAAAGCAGAGAATTGGACCAACAAATCTTAATATAATTTTGTATTTTCCATTGCCTGCCTTTCTCACAAATTTATTGCAAGGTTTAGATGAAAAGGTTAAGAAGCTGTAGAAGAACATCTTAAGGGGAAGGGGGCAGGAAAGCTACTCTAGCTACTGCTACTTAACTACATAATGGCGCTTTCAGGTTAAGCTACATTAAAGTGCTACTTTTCAGTTTTCTTAGGGGTCTTGCCATTATGTTATAAACAGGAGCTTACCTGATGCCTTCACATACGATGTATTCTCTGAGTCAGTGCACAAACAAGATTTTCTTCAGATGTATAACCGCCAAAGGAATAACAGGTGGTAGGGCAGCGTCTTCTTGGAAACCAACATTTCATTCTCAGTTCCCGTTAACCTCCGCAGGAGGTTGTCAGTGCAGCGTCCGGCCACCTGCCTGCCCTGCCTTTGAGCACGCAAATCACAAGGGACTACCAGCATATACCCATATTAAGAAACACTCAGAAAGCGCTAAAGAATCTTGCTTGACTCGTGCTCTTAATTGCACTGTTTCGTTTGCAAAAAGTTGAAAAGTATGGAATTTTTAAGACGTTTTCTAAAAAAGTCTTGATCTTTGTTTAAAAAAAAAAAGTATCCTAAGATGTTTGTAACATAAGTACTGGTTTACTCAAAATGACAGCAAAAATAATTACTATGTCTGAGCTATTTGTGAGAATATTTTCATGAGAAAATATTCTTTGTAATTAGTAACACCTTTATCTGTAGTCAGTAAAAGAAGGAAAGAAAAAACAACTCTCATGCCTCTGAATGCTTCTCTGCTGTGGTCTGGTGGTCAAACACTCCCTTGCTGTTGCTTCAGAATCCTTGTTTTTCCTTCTCCAGCTTTTTATCACTGCCTCTCCTTGTTCCAAGCCATACTAATTTTGACTGAAATTCAATCTATTATCACAGCTGCTTTGATTTTGATTAAAATAGTTTTGCAGTTCAATACCTTCTGAACTGTAGCTTCCCAAATGCCACTGGGCATACATCAGACTGCATCCTGCTTAATACAACCAATTAATACAATTTTTTCCTTCCCCATTAACTTTCTGTGGATGCCCAAGTAACACTGCTTGTTGCCCAAATAAGGTTTTACCCTTCAGATTTTTTTAATGTATCATTTAAAAACCACAGAAGTTGACTTCACTGATTCAAGTGTTTTTAGTACCTTGTATATTTTACATCCGCACCATATATTCTGGCTCTTGAACAAAGTTGCATGCCTGTGTCGAGCAGCTGCAGCAGTTCCTGTTTGGGCTTGCTATTTGTATGTTGCAAGTTATTTAAACACCAAGCCTTTACACAAATGAACTCCTTACAATGCAACACACATACTCCATAGCTTGTTTGCAGTACTGAACATCATCTAGAACACCAGGCTGCAGATGGTAAAGATGTTTCGTAAGTTCACTGTAGCGTGGCTGAAGTTCACAGGTGTTAGAATATCAATGCTTGTGAAGAGGCCTAAACGAAGCAGTTAATTTGATCCCAAAGGAACTAAGTACTTAAACAGAGCCAGCTAAATAAAGATTATAAAATCACCTTATTTAAAAAAAAAAAAACAAAAAACAAAACACAAAACCACAAAACACAACAAAACAACAACAACAACAAAAAGGAACCACAACAACAAAAAAATTCTAAGAAACTTAAAAAGCTTGTGCCTGTTGATAACTCCACTTTCTCCCCACACCAACATCCTGTGACAGTTGGTTAAAAGCCTCATGGAGCACCTCCAGTGCATATATAACTGTTTCCAAATAGCTGTACTCACTGTATTGGCAATACACAAGCTGTGGTTGAAGAGCTGGCTCTTTGACAGGTACTGTTCAGTACCTTGCAAGTTAGCGTAATAAAAGACATAAACACCTTCAGGGCTGCTTCTTTACAGGCATTACAGATGCAATTATCTGAGCTCTGCACAGATGCAGGGATATTCCCATGCTCATCTAGTAGAAGGACCTACACGAAGGTAATGCAGAGGCAGGCATTCATGCCCTTCCTTCTGAAGAATAGTTTTCATCTGGGGAAAGCTTCAAGAAGGTACAGCTGATTTAAACAGCCATCTCCATCACATTGGTTTGCTCGGTGATTACAATAGAACTCCCCAAGTAAAATATTCTGCCCCCTTTAAAAAACACCATTCTACATTGCAGCTGTCCGTTCAAAGTATTCTTCCTACCCACATCCATCCACTCTTCTAAAATAACAGAACTTACGTTCTAAGATGAGTATGTTTAAACTGTTAGGCCATTCTTTCTTGACCAGTACATGAGCAAAGCCCCAACTCAAATCAAACATGGTCATTAGACCATGCAGAAGTGTCAGTGCATGGAAGGGAGAACTCAATATCTTCTACAGCTTCATTCTAAGGTCAGATTCTGATTTCTCTGGTAAATCTGATATGCCCTGCTGGCTTTCAGGCCTAAAGGCCACACCAGGACCATGATCAGCTTCAATGTCTGACTTCCTTAGAAGTCAGATTCTGATCAAGGAAAATGAATACTCAGTTCCAGATTCAACAGTGCATAAGAACAAAGAAGTAGTTCTTGTAGTTTACACGGGCCTATGTGCTTAAAGTTAAGAAGTACTCCAAGTATTTACTGGTTCGAGGCAAAAGTTTTCAACGAGGTTGGCAGATTCAGCTTTCCAAACTAACATACAGCAGTAGTTTACACTCTTAACAGTTACCAGATATCTCTGTGCCCACTGCTGTCCAGTTACCGGTGATGCATTACATTCACAGAGAATCTGAGAATCCATCACAATGCAGAATGACATCGAAAGAATATTTACTATTAGGTCATTAGTAATTTTCTAAATGTGCAAAATTTGAATAAACAGTATTTGTAGAGCATGAAATATCACCATGACGGGATCTATATGAAGGCAGGCTGCAAATGGTTTAGCCTTACACTTGCCTGTAGAAATTCAAGCTTCTTATAAAACAATGACAAGACCATGAGCCAAAATTAATCTTTAAGCTCAGACTAGCGTCATCTTTTCAGTCATGTTACTTGGTTCAACTTCTGGTTGTAGCTTGCATACCAGTTACATGCAAGTTACTTTTTCTTCAGGTAAGTTTCTTTTAATCCACAATCACAGGCACATCAGTTGTTCCCAAACACTTTAAATCTATTCATAGCTCATTTTTTACACCATAAAACATGGCATTTTCATGAAACGTGGCATCTTCGTGCATTACTACTGTAAAAGCTTATTAATATGAGCAAAGCATTACTTCTGATTTCTTGCATGGTATTTAGTGTTAAGAAGCACTGGTGTTAACGCAATTCAAACCTTTAAAAAACTCCCAAACACTGCAGATGTAATTAAGTAATCATGAAGCCTTTTCAGTTCTCATAATGCCAGCAGCAGTTAGTTCATGTGCACATTGTTCTACACATATCTAGGTTTGTGAATGACTCAAATAAAATATTTAACTTGAGACTGCCTACATTTCAAGACATTATTTGAAGGTATTTGGACATAAAATTATATGAAGCATTTGCTACACATACTAATTCTCCAAGGTTCAGTTTGGCCCTGCATTATATGCTTCTGCAAAGCAGACTTAAGACTGGGGAACACTTAAATTTCATGTTGTTTTGTGGAAAAAGAACTGATTATTCATTCAAATATTAGTCCTCTATGACAGGTATTCACTATGATTCTGTCCTGGTTTGCGGTAAAACAGGACCAATTTTGTTCAGTAGCTTTACTTTTTAGCTAGGCCTCTTCTAACTGCTGAAATTGCCAGCATGTTGGGCAGAAACTGTTCACTCTCAGGAGTGATAAGACCCATGTTTATAGTTGATGCCAAGGAATGGGATGCAGAGAGGCCCTTGCTTATACTCACTGCTATAACAACCAAGGGCAGCCAACATTGTTATTTGCCCCGTTGGAGGGTCGGAAGCAGAAAAGCCTAGAGGGGTCACACCTGCGGGGAGGAGCGGACAGGGCAGGTGACCCAAACCTGACCAACAGGGTATTCCATCCCATCTGCCTCATGCTCAGTATAAAAGCCGAGCGATCAAAGGGTCAGCTCTTCCTTCAATGGCTGGCGTCCAAGGAGGACTCTCTCTCTGCATCTGCCTTTGATCCCGATCCTGAATCCAGATCCGGAATCCAGTTCCTGTCTGTCACTGAGTCCAGTCTGGGACTTCCCCAGCACCTGCTGGTGACGTGATTGTCATCCTGGGAGCTTGATACGGTTTTGTATATATTTCCTTATTTTCTTGTTATTATTTTATTATTAATATTTCATTAAAGTAGTTTAGTTCCTTCTAAACTCTTAAGTCTCTCTTTTTTCTCTCTCTCTCTTGCCTCCCTTTGGAGGTGGAGCAGGAGAGAGAGAGAGCATCCGTTGTTCAGCCTGATTGGCCCAATCTGGCCCAAACCATGACAGATTCTCAGCTCACAAACTTTCAAAAACCCAAAAAGTTAATATCGCATCCTTTGGGTGATCAGTCACATTCACTTAGTAGTTAGACTGAACTGCTCTTCGTTACCAAAAGGCACAAGTTTTCAAGCAAAGCTAAATACTGAATCTTATGCCTACACATTTAACAGATCTCTTCAGGACTGCTGCTCTTCCTTTCCTCATGATTTGTACTACTGGCATGACAATACCACCAAAAAAAAAAAGAAAAAAAAAATCTATTTAGCAGACTAAATATTTAAAAGTATAGCCTGTATATATGTCATATCTATTAATTCATAAGCTATAACTTAGAAATTCTAGATTTAAAATTACTTTTAAACAAGCTGATGTGACCAGGCACTTCCAAAAGATCAAAACTGAACACATAGCTTAGTAATGCAACAGGTACCATTACAAACATTAAACACGTGAATTACTCATCACAAAACTTGTGTCTCAGACTAAGCTTCTAAAACATACAGATACCAAACTGCCTGCTATGAGAGCAATGTTTTAATTCCTTTGTATTTCAGACCACTGTATTCATCCTTAAATCAGTCAAGAAGGCTCATCTACCTAGAAAGCTTTAGTTTTAGCATCTCTGCTGCCCTTGGAAGCAGAATGGAAATTAGACAACAGAAGTAGACCAGAAAAGATAAACGAGGCTGCTATATCACTTGCAGTCTCCCCAGCTGAAACTACCACAACAGCATTGGGAAAAGAAGGCAGAACTAGTCACTTTTGAGCTTTGCTTACACCACCAGGAAGGTTTTGAAAAAAAAAGCCAAGATCCACAGTTGACATGGAAGAGTAAGATTTTCTTACGAAGATAAAATCCATGTCTCCACATCAGTCTCAAGTTCTCAGCTACATTAAGAAGGTGTACCATAAGCTTTTCCATAGCAATAACACTAACCAAAGAAAAAGGTTTTTTAAAAAATATTTTATTAGAAAAAAGTTCAAAGTTATTCAATAAACAACTGTACAAAACATATTTCTTTGGTCAATTTGGGAAAGTTACCTTAATTTCTTTAGCTACTCACATATGTGAAAGGAATTTTTCTTAAATAAAGAATTCATGTACACAACAAATTAAGCTGCTGTTGCTTGGCAATTACTTTGTAGACACCTTCTCAAGGGATGTTTGAGACTGCACACGTGACTTACAGAAGAATTCAAAACTGATCAGAAGAGTGCAGGTGGAAGACCACTGCCAAAAAGTAAGCGCCAAGAACTTGGTATTTTCCATTGTGAAGACGTATCTGTGGAATTGTTGCTCTGCAACAAAAACAGAATAATTCTTGAAGTTTTAAATAATAACGATAATTCTTCCTCTGGCACATGTATTAAGGTAACGGGCAGCATTTCAAGTGTCAATATCACTGTGGGTTGCTTTAGAGAAGAGTACTGGAAGATCAAACTTGATCAAACCTTTATGCAATTTTCCCCCACACCTGTCAAACAAAGAGGCTGGGGCTTAGGTTTGGCTTTTCAGGTGGGGAAATTCCCAGTGAGATTTTAACCAAAACGTATCTTTAATTTGGCGTATCCTTGATGACCAAGGGCCAAAATGAACCCAACCCATATATTTTTAACTTTTCTAGAATTCAGCCGAGTAACATTTTTCATGTTCTGGATTGAAGAAAAATGAAAATAATGGACATAAAATGCAAAAGTAAGAACTCTAGATCAAACAGCACTTACTTCACTTTTGATTAGCTGGAGCCATTCATTAAGATAGTTAACAAGAGCAAACGCATCAGGGATGTTGTCCCCTTCTGAGCAGAATTTCAGAAGAACTGCCATTTGGATTCCTTTTGAACAACTGTAACAAAAATAAGCAGGCATTTCTATTTCCTTTCTAAATCTAGAACTATTATATTTACGTATTAAAAGCAACAACAACCTGCACATGGCTTGTTAAAAAAAAAAAAACACCAAACAAAAAGTAAAAATATAGGCACATATATAGAGATTTCCACCCTCCCCCCAGACTTCCTTGATTGCATTTTCACACTTCATGTTCTTTTTCATAGTCTTGAATTTGTTCTTTGCTTTGTGAGGCAGGAATCCTAGGTCATGGAAGAGTTACTCAGGGCTTCTTTTACATACCTTGTTTGCATTTTTGTGCTGGTGGGGCATTTATACAGACCCTTTGATACAATCACTCCTTATCTTTCTGTGTATTTCAAACAGCAGTTTTGCAGGCTGCATATAACTACTTTACTCACATTATTCCTACTTTTTCATTTAGATATTAAGATTAGTGTCCTGGTTTGAAGTAAAACAGAACCAATTTTCTGTTCTCTGTGTTCTATTCCTGCAAAACCCTTTTCTATGAAGAGAAGGACTTTTCCTATAACATAGTGGTTTAAAAGATAATTTTACCCATGTAATAAAAACAGGACTTCTGATATCTGTCTGTACTTATCTTTAGACAACTCACCTTTCAGTAAACAATAGTTTTGTGATGCCACCTCCAGGAATATGTAGAATTTTTTCTGTATCATTTATTCCAGGGTAAGCTGCTACTTTTTCCATTTCTTTCCAGTTTAGCTCCTGCATAAGGCCTCCAACTGCTTTCTCAAGTTCAGGTGTAAGTAGGTAGCGTAGTGGCGTCCTAGGAACAAATCAAGAATACATTCAGTCTGACAATAAAAGACACTACTGATGTTGTTACTTATGACAGAAAGAAGCTGCAACCATTGAGGAGCTCACATCTGCAATGAGGAACTGCACTGACATTCCCTTCCTCCTCAAATCAAATTTAAAAAGTAGTCTGTGGCTTCAAAACAGTATAAACTACTCAACCTTCTGCCACAAATAGAACTAAGGTACCCTCTTTTTAGAGGCTCAAATAACTGGCAAGTATCAGATACATAAGGACATAAATAGGACAACTGCTTATAGTTGTTAAAGTGATTTACAAATAAAATGTGCTTTTTCTTCCTTCAGCTAAGAGGCAATTAAATTAAAGTTAGTCAGGGTAAACTCGGACTTCACTGTGATACAGTATTTTTAATAAGATCACACTACAAATATCTGCAGACTTCAGTCAAGTCTAAGTATTTTCTGAATGTACTACCCTCACTCTTCAGCAACTCTACTATGAGTTATTCTGTGGTACTGGGGAGGGGGAGGTAAATCACCACAACTTACGACTCAGACCACATCAAATAACCATCAGTCCCTATCATTTCATTCCATGTTAGCTGGCCATTTTGCAACTGTATGGAAATATCACTGGTAACTATATCTGGGATGTGCATGGACCTAAATCTTCTTAAAGGCCCTGCACATTTATACAGCCCAAGGATAACAATCGGTCTTTTGCAAAAATACTGATTTTTGTCATTTTTGTTAAACCACCAATCATGATGTCCTCAATCAGGGAATAATGCTTGTTTTTTAAAGGTGTAGGATCTAATAAAAATACATATAGTCTGAACCTTGCAGTTGCCTCCCAACAAATAAGAATTGATAACTTCCTATAAAAAACATGACAACTTATTAAAGAAAACCTTCAAAATGCAGAATAATGAAGAAGAGGTAAGAAAGTAACCAATATTCCAATTAACTGTTAAAAAATCTAGTCTGTGACCTGTACATTAGCGGCTAATCCCTGACATTGCTTGCAGCCACAAGAAATTAAGTAAATACTGAGGCTCTGTTGCCTGATAGAGCAGGACAAGTGCAATTTACTTACAGCTTATTATTTGCTCCACACTTTCAACAGTAATAACTAACAAAGCTCAGAGACTGATCCTGTATAACATAATACTTAATATACTATTAAAAAAATTTATGACCTATGTACACAGCAAAGCAAAAGAACCCTGCCAAAAGTAGTCAGTAGAGGGAAATATGTCAGTTTGTCAAAAAGAATAGAAACACTAATTCCGTCTTTTAATGACACAAACATACCCAAGAAGTTGCTCATCATCGCGCTGATATGCATGGCTGCTAGATAGAAGAATGACTCTGGCACATTTGCTGCTTTTCACCCAAGAAAGGAGTGTTTGACAGAACGGCCTGTACTTGTTCTTTATGCAAAGACAGAGAAAAAAAAAAAAAGTGAAAAATGTGTCCTTTAAAAAAAGCCAAAAGCCAACAATACTAGGTGTTACATAGAATGTTTACCAGTGATGTACATTTTTCTTCATATCCATTTAGTCTTCAGCTTCAGATATATTTTTAAAAAGCAGAGGACTGCTCTCGTTGATTACTTAATCAAAAGTACACGTATAATGATAAAAATTATCATTAAGACCATATTAACAACAGTAGTCCACCTGTTTTGTGTGCCATTAATACCAATGGAAAAAGCTTTAGAGTAAGATGGAATGGTAGGATCACACAGTATTTTTCCACACTTTGAGCCAATTAAAAACTGCAGCACAATTATTCTTTTGGACGGTATTCTGCTTATTTTAAATTATAACCCCTGTCCAGTTAATAAGTAATTCCAAATTCTTAATTTTTTACATAATGAATGCCGTTTAAATGAATATAGAACACTGTGAAATAATTAAATTGGAGTGACACCAAAACTTAAGCTATTACAACAAAAGCATACAAAGACAGTAAGTGTAAGGAAAAAAAAAAAGAAATGGACAAAATCCAGACTGTTTTGCGTTTTCAAGACTGTTAATAACTAAGGACGTATTTACACTAAAATCTACCAACATAGGTGGGTTGTTCTGAGGCTTTGAAAAAAAAAAAAAACCTCAACCCTCAATGAATACAAAAGTCAGTTTCTATCAGCTAGAATTGTATCAACTGCAGAAGGTGTTATAGCACAAAGCAGAAAAATATTTTGTTCTTTTTCAGTCTGGATTTTTTTTTAAATAAAATGTTTTATAATGTGGCATAGTTCTTCTAGTTTGGCTTATTTAGCCTTAAAATTTACCTAGGCCACTTAAACTACTTGCCAGCAGAACTATTCAAGCTGAATAGTGAAGTGAGAAAAATTAATTAACATACATACCTTTATAAAAGGTGATCTGATCTGCAGAACTACAAGTTTCTTTGAAGGTAACGAATACACTGCAAAAAGAAATAAGTTTTGTAAGAAGAAAGCACAAAAGAGATCTGAGTTTAGAACTATCCAGATTATCCAATTTACAAACCTCAGGATAGTAAACCTTTCAGCTATCAATTCATATGGGAAAGCCTGACAATATTCACAGTGTTAAAAATACATATTTTTGTGCATTGTTTTCATTGGACTTAATTCCACTTGTCATAAATTCAAAGGACTGAATGAAGAAAAACATATTTGCCTCCTGTAATGATTCAGAAAATCTCTTTATGTAGCTTTGCAAAGATTGACAGATTATTCTGAGATTTCCATGATTGAAGAGGGAGGAAAAGATGAAATGCAATGATCAATATGCGGAAAAACCCTAAGAATTTGAAGGGGGAAGAGGGAGAAACACCACATAAGGAAAAAGGCAAACATAGGCGGGAAGAAGAGGATAAATATCCTTCTACTCCAGAAATTCATTTTGCATTCCAGCAGTTTACTTAAATATGTGCATACTTCATGTTGCTCTGGATTAAAACCACAAAGAGTTTTGGCTGCACTGTAATATGGTTGAAATACAACATTTCTTATTGGTTCCATATGTCAAATTGGTTATCTAAAATAACAAGAGTCACAGCTTCCTCTGTGAAGTGTAATATATTCTTACTGTAAGTTACTGAAGTTGTTATTACTGACCTTAGTTCAAACATTGCTACATAAGCAAATGTAACAACAAAAAAAGTAAATGTAACATTCTTGCACCTTATGCAGCTTGCAAATGCCTTCAGCATTCCATACCCACCTTCAGCATTTATACTCAGTTCCATTGCATTTTCTTCTGCTGTTGCATACGGATTATTTCCAACCATTGGCACCAGGCAATCAGTGTAGAAGTAACCAACTTTAGTCATATCGAGCGTGGAAATCACTAGATCTGTTGCCAGTTGACCAACATTTCCCACCGATACTGCTGGCTGAAGTAACAGAAGTTACTGATTTACAGTGTGTTTTATGGACAAAACAATATGCTCTTCAAATAGTGAAAGTTTAAATTACTTCAATTCTGGTCAAACATGACTTCCAAAAGTGGCTGCTCATTCTCTGGCAAAGCTATTTCTTAACAGATCACTAGTGCAGACTTTGGTTCCTGCCCCACAAAAAAATCCTGGCCACTTATTTGAATAATCCTGTCTCATTGTAAAGTTAAACAAAGGCTTGGAAACTTGTCTCCTCCCTCTCTTTTTTTGGACACAGAGTAGATAAAAGTCACTAAACGACTAAAGCCAAGATTGGCAGGCCTCAAGTGACACCTAAAGGTAATGTTGGTATTACATAGTAAACCTGTAAATCTGAGCTTGACTCATACACAAAAGTGGATTGTTTTTCATCTTTTAAGGATGAAAATGCTAAGGGTCATCTTGGATTAATTCCATAGGAATTGCCATGGGTTATCACCAATCAGGGCAGATACTGACCTAATTTGATGGCACAGAAATTCAAGAGTTTGCGGCCTTCAACAGAAACTGATACTGGAAGACAATAGTAAAACTTCCGTTGCTTCCCTCTAATTTATAAGTAAGTCCATGTCTACGAATTTCTGCTGCTCCAGTTGTGGAAACACACCAAATTTGATGCTGAGAAGCTCAGAGTGAAAGAGGATGTTACAGCACCTACAGAGTGCCATTACAAACTGGCTGGTAGTCGATCGCCTGTTACTCCCAGACACAGAAAACAGCAGTGATCCATTTCCTGTGGCTAGTCAGCTGATCTGCAATGACTTCCCGTGCAGCCTGCAGAGTCATCCCAGGCTGTGCAGCTTTCGATTAAAGGTGATAAGGTTACTTTTAATACAGTAAGGGGACTCGCTAATAGGAAAAATAATGGTTTGCTACTTTGCAGCCTGCGCTGGAACTCTTACCCCACAATAACCCATGTAACCCTCAGGTAGGTTATCTTAAATTGATTTCACTCCATGCATGAAGATGATTAAACCACTTCCTAAAAAAATCCTAAGCGGAGTTTAAATATAGCACAAACGAGGAAATTTTCGTTAAAAACATGTATATACCGCATCTAAATGAAAAAAATAGCCCTTTATTCCAGTGCCAACCCACAGATACTGCAAATTTTGTAAGACGACATAAGGCGTTTTAATCTTAGGGCGAAAGCACACAGCTATAGCCCAGCACATAACGCTTAGCTTGACAAGAGCAGAAAACGGGGGACTGAGGAGGGAGGAATTGACGGAAGCGGAAGAGAGCGCCTTAAGCTCTGCTGGAAACAGCTCTGGGAGCGACACCTGCAACTTCCTCTCTTTTACTCGGCAAAACACCCGATATACACATGGGCACAGCAACCGCCTGCCCAGCGCCTCTCCACTTTCCCGCGAACAAGGAGCCAGGGACGACGCCCGGGGAGGGGAGGGGGAGAGAGAGAGAGACCAAAGCGCCCCGGCCCTCCTGCCCCATAGGAGCTAGGGAGACAAGCCCTTGCCCGCACCCCACAGAGCGGAGAGAAGCCCTCAGCGCCCGCGCCCCGAGAAGCGGCACGCCCCTCTCGCCCGCTCCAGGGTGCCCCGTTGGGGCAGCCGCCCCCTCAAGCCCACCCAGGGCGAGCTGGAAGCAGGAGCGCGACCTACCATCAGCAGAGTGAAGCCTTTAAAGTCGGAGCTGGCGGAGCCCCCGCCGCGCTCGCAAGGAACAAACATGCCGACTGGGGACGGGGGGGAGAAGGCAACGACGGCCGCGGTCACCTCTCTCCTCAGCGGGGCGGGGAGTAACGGCCGGTAACCGCCCGCCTCGCGCTGCGCCCGCGCGCCAGGCAGTTGGCCCCGTCGCCCGCGCCCATTGGAACGGCAGTTGGGGGCGGGGCACCGCCCCTCCAGCCCCCTCCCGCGGCGGGAAGCGTAGCGGTTACCTCTCTTGCGCTGCCGCCATGTCGCTGCCGCCGGAGAAAGCCTCCGAGCTGAAGCAGATCATCCACCAGCAGCTGGTCAAGGTGGGGCTGCCTCCGCGGTACAGCGACTTCTCCTGCTAGGGGAAGCCCGAGGCGGCGGGGGGGAATGTTCTGGCCCGCCGGGCTTGGCTGCTTCCCGTCTCGGCGGTGCGGACCTCCGGCCCTTGGTGACAGCAGTACCCGCCGAGGTGGTGCGCGCTCCGTCGTTCTGCTTTGTTTTTCTTACTTCAGCCGCTTTAGGTGGTTTCCAGGCGCTGTTTTGCCTTAACGGCGTTTGCGCCCCCTCCCAGGAGGGCCAGCGGCGGTCCGCGCTCTGTAACCGCTACCTCGGTTTGCGGCCTTTTCCCCGCTGTGTCCTGCCGCCTCCACTCCTCGCCCTCATCCGCTCATTCTTGGGCTACGGAGAGGTGGAGCTGAGGCCCCTGCTGTCCTGGCCGTTCCCCTCTCCCCCCTCCTCGGTTGACGCTGTCTCACTTTGTGTCGCTGGCCCGTTCAGGGCAGGGAGGGGACAGCGGCGGTGTCGGCCGAGGCGGGGGCGAGGCCTGAGGCTCTGATGAGGTTCAGAGCATCCTGAGACTCAGGCTTTGTTGTTGTTGTTTTTTTCTTTCGTTTGCTGCTTTTTTGAGCGAGGTTTTTGGACTGACGGGGAAATAAACACAAATGCTTTAAGTCATATCACAAAGTATTTCAAGTGCCAGTGGCTGTGGCCTTAACATGCTTCCTGTGTGAGAAACAGCTTTACAAATCCATGCAGTTTCACAGCTGAGATGAAGGACAGAAATCCTTTGACTTCCCTTTGAGCATAGGGGAAGCTTGCAATGGAGATTTCCTGCTTTTGTGCGTTACCTACAAGTATATAAAGGTGTACTTTTTCCCTTAAAAAAATAAGAAACTATTCTCCTAAGATTGAATTTTGAGGGAGACAAGAAATTTAAACTGACCATTTTATAATTGATGGATTTGCAGACCCTTTTGTAAGGAGGGAAGTTCAAGGCAGGAGATGCTGTCAAGAGCAGTGAAAATGCTCAGGTTTGGTATGCTTGTGATTTTTTAACTGGTGGAGCTGCTTTGGTGAGATAGTGACTCATTTGATTAGCTCTGAAAGGATTAATATTTTGGTGTAGTTATTTCTGTGTTTCTAGGAGAATACCTTTAGTCTTATAGAGTGACTGTTTAGTCATAGCTGCTACCATTTAAAGAGCTTGTATTTGTAGCATATAGTGCATTTTCTTTCAGATGGATGTCCATGGCAGGATAAGAGAAGTTCTTGCTGAGACTATACGTGAAGAGTTAGCACCTGAGCATCAGCAGTTATCCACAGAAGATCTGATAAAAGCCTTAAGACAACGAGGAATCATTGATGATGTTATGAAGGAACTTAAATTTGTAACTGTAAGTAGCTTTTGAAGAGTGAAAATATTTTTGCTTATTCTTCTTACTGACTTGGTGTTTTGACAAAGTGAAAACTCGCTAGTTCTAAAGGTTTGTAATGGCTTTAGTGATTTGTGACATATTAGGGGCAGAACAGCTTAATGCACATGCTAAAATTGATTTAATGATAATAAAACATTGAAAATATTTGTCCAGTTTCATTACATCTCAAGTACTAGAAGGGAGCATACCTGAGGAATGGCATTCAGCTGAAATGGGGGATTCTTTAATTTTTAGAAGACTGTGGTAAGAGCACTGTTTCATCCCTTGACACCTTAAAAAGTCTTAATTGTAATTCCAGGATGTGAATGAAAAGGAGAGGACTTCAGCTCCAAAACCATCAACACATTTTGTTGACAGAGAACGATCAGTTTTGAAAAAAAGTATGTTGCTTTTTTATTTTAATATTTGGATCATAGTTTTGAGAGAATTTTGGCGTCTATGGTTATTGAACTCTGAGTTAGTAATCCAGTATGATCTGGAATCATTTATAGCCTCCAAAAAAGAGAGAGAGATGTTTTTCCCGCTTATCTAGAGGAAGCAAATTCATGTAAGCAGCAGAAATTAGTGTCGCATAAAATTTGACTTTTTTTTTAGAATTTTATTTATTCTACATTAAGATTTCTTCCATATATTTTACAATCACTTGCTCCTAAGTACTTGTTTCAAAAAAGTGTCTTTTTTCTAGTCTCCTGTTAGTTGACTGATATTTAACATGCTTCCTAAGATCTGTTTGTAGTCTCTTCATTTTTATTGCTACGCTTTACAGCTAACATTGACCCAACACGGAGGTATCTTTACCTTCAGGTTTTGGGTGGAAAAGCTTTTCTGGAACATCTTCAGGAACCGGAGCCTCTGCCTGGCCAAATATGTTCTACCTTCACTCTGTGTTTACATTTTCGAAATCAGCGCTTCCGTTCTAAACCTGTCCCCTGTGCCTGTGAGCCAGATTTTCATGATGGTTTTTTACTTGAAGTACACAAGGATAGCCTAGGTAAGGAATATTGTGCATTTAAAGCTGATGCTATTGTGAGATTTTTTTATTGTGAAAAATGTTTGATATCATTTAGTGGCTTTCTTTCCTATTATCATGTTTTCCTAAGGAAACTGATTACTGTACTAGGTTATGCCACTTGTAGATCTTTCTCTACTCTTTCCTCTTCTTTTCCACTCTAAAATAACTTCTGAATTTGATCAACTGTATCCATAACTGACAGATGATAGTCTCAGAGATGGTAAGAGATGCTATGGTGGCTGTGATTTTCATGAAGTTTGTGCTGATAAGTGAAGAAGGGAAATGTAAATTTGTTGTCATATGGAAGGAGAAACTTCACTATGAGTTCAGTTTGCCTGCCAGTTGGCAAACACCTTCAGAAGAGTCTGTTATCCACAGCCTGTATTACCCTTCTTCCGTTGATAGCCAGGGAACGTGGTAGGAGCTAAGCATGTTATGAAAAGGCTTCTGGATATTGTCTGAATCCTGTAGAAATCCAGGGTAGCTTACGGAATATCAGGGACAGAGAGAAAGCAAGAGTTATTGCAGTTGGACTTGAGGAAGGGAGTGAATATACTACAAATTCAAAGAAAACCAGACTTTGTTAGTTCTGCTGCTCATGGAGTGGTTTATATCATAGGGTCAAGCTTAACTCCAGAGAAAGTTGTTTCCTGAGTAGTAATGTATAGTAAGTTGACCTGACACATTCTGACTTATTAAAAGAATAGTTTTCAATTGCGTTTACTTAATGGTGCTTTAGTATTCTTTATTTTCTTAAATGCTAATTCAATTTTCTTTTTTGTGCAATTGAACAAGTTACATTGGAGTACTCAACTATAGGAGTCTTTTTATCTCCTCTGCAAATTAACTGTAATCTTTCTGTAGCTCTGTCCTAAACTGAGTTTGATTTTAAGATAGGATCATTGCTTACACTTCTGGACGCGAATGTTTTCTTAAAATGCAATGTATGCAGTGAATGTAAATGCATACTTTTTTTTTTTATTTTTGAGGAGGGCTTGGGATGATAATATTCTTGCTATCTTATCTTGGTTTAATAATGGCAGGTGATGGAAGTAAAATGGTGGATGCAACCACTATGTTATCTATATGTGATCCAGTGCATATGGTTCTGATCAAAACAGACACATTTGGTGAGACAACACTGGTAGCATCCTATTTCTTGGAGTGGCGATCTGTCTTGGCTGCGGAGAATGGCATAACAAATGTAGCTGTTGAACTCCTGGGTGTAGGTAAGGATAAATAATAAGGCTGTAATGATGACTTAAAATATTGGGTACTGAGCTTGCTTCTAAGTTTAAAGCAGTATTTATGATGTAGTTTAATTTTACTTCAACTCATATATTACTATAAAGTATCCTTAGAAAATGTGTAGGAGGCTAATGATCAGATTTTTCTGTTACCAAAATACTACAACTGTATATTCCAGATCCTGTGTAATAATGGTCCCTGTGTCTGGGAACTCTCACTACTGATTTTCTGCAAAATCTGGATAAGTTATCCAAAACAAACCAAACAAAAATCAACCAGACTAGTGCACTGAAAAGTAAAATGTAGCTTGTGTCCCTTTCGTAGCAAACTAGCAACTGCTGGAGAAAGTGATCTCTGCTGTGCTGCCATTTATTCCAGTAGCTGGAAGCATATTTTCTGACAGGAGGGCTGAACAGCTTTGTTGAGGCGCTTAGCAGTTAGTATACATGTGTATTTTTGTGTATCACTTGTCCCCGCTCCCCTGTTTAAGAGTTCCAACATAAGTTTTTAGGATATTATGGTTTAGTGGATAAAGATTAGATCTAGGACTCAAATCTATCATGAGTTCCTATGCTAGCTGTCCCAGAGTTTGGTCAACTAGTAGCTGATAAATTGTTTGAGTATTCTTTATTGCAGTTTCTGCTACCTGTTAGGTAGGTGAGCAGTTCTTGATAGTTTCAAAAGAAATTAAATTATACCTTCAAAATATTTTGGAGATTGGCTATACTATGTAAGTTATTCCTGATTGTTTACTGCTATTGCCTTTTTTTTTCTGCAAGTGTTTTCTCCGGTGAACACAAATCTAGTAAGCTTATTTGTTAATATGTTTGTCAGCTTCATTTCCTTCTGAAAATGCTGACTATTGCCAAAACTTTAGTAAGCAATATGGGTTTGGGTAGTCTCTCAAATGAAGAGCTTTTTATTTATAATGACTTGGAAATGCATTACAAGTAAGTTGAGTTTAATACTCAAATGGGTGATGGGAAGAGTTAAATCTAATTGTCATTAGCTTTTTTCCAAGTAATGAAGTATCAATCTGGTAAATTCAATGCTTTTTATCCTCTTCTGAAGTCTTGTCATTTCACAAAACACATCAAGAACATCAAAGCATGCTGCTATCTCAGATAAATAGACAAACTACTATATGAGGCTTCTGTTGCTTGCATTGCTTATAATCACATCTGTCTATTGTTTTGTAATGCTTCTTGTTCTTTATCTAATTCTAAATTTTCAGCATTATGCAACAACATTAGGTTTGAGGAGTTCTGTGGTTCATTTGTTCATTGGGTTTGGTTTTATTAAGTTGATTATTTATATGGCACTCTGGATCCATCATAATACACTGTGTCTTGGGGATGATGAACTTCACTTATTTCCAGCTACTTACATTTGAGCTGCCTGTGTAGTCAGTAGGGATAGGCACTTTTACAGTGTGTGACTCTCCTGCTCTGTTTTAGATGCCTATTCCAGATGTTTCTAGAATGCTGTTGATCTCATACATCCCTGTACTGGCTGCAAAGAGGGCCTTGGATAATTATCTCATATCTAGGTGTCTGCTTTTTTGGCCAGATTATGCTTTCGTACAGCCTCATTTGAGTTTGAAATTTAAATAAAGATGCTTACTTTACATATATTTAAAGAAGTTTAGTTATTTTTTGTGATTGTATAGCTAAAATATTGATTTTAAATATTTGCTTCTGCCTGGCTGAAATGTCCGAAGTAAAATGAATTTGAGAGAACTGATCAAAATCTGTTTTGGTTCAAAGGTACAGAATCAAAGGTTTCTGTTGGCGTTTTAAACATCAGACTGGAAATGTATCCACAGCTTAGTAAGACGCTGTCTCCAGAAATAACTAGTACTCAAGTAAGTCATTTCGGGGAGGGCTGACTTAATCTTTTATTGGGGGCAGGAAGTTCAGTATAGAATTACTTATGTAGATGTTGGGGCCTGTGGGTTTTTGAATTGAATGTTCAATACTTTTTCTTTTCCATTAAATTTAAATATAATTACCTTTTTAATATTACTTTAGTAGTTTTTCTACTTACTTGTATCAAAACTTCAAGAAGAAAAATAAGAAAGGTGCAATATACCTGATTTTCTTCAGGTAGTATGTTTTCTTGCTCTCTCTTGTATGAAGTAGTAATTTCAAGTCAACTATCTTGCCTGGAAAGCCAGTAAATGTTGGCCTGAAGGTGCATGCAGATACTCTTCCGCACATCAAAAGCTGAGCAATCCTTCTATACAGAAATGCATTGCTTAAGATGAACGCTACTTCAATCAAGCTTGATATATGAGCCTACAAATAAGAAATGTAACTTCACGTTTTTGTTCATTGGATTTTCATTTAAAAATACTATTCTCCAGCATTTGCTTGGCACACTTTAAATGCTTAGCTTTATTTTACATAGACCCAATTTGGTATTAATGTATGTACTGATTATGTGTGTTTTTCCTGTTTTGAATTAATATGTGTGTGATTGGTTATGTTTTTCTTATCTGCAGTTTGCTTTGGAGCATCAGAAAACAGCAGAAAAAGAACGGTTATTTCTTGTATATGCTAAACAGTGGTGGAGAGAGTACCTACAGATTAGGCCTACGCACAACGTAAGGCTAGTAAAGATTTTTGCACAGGTTTGTAAATTTTACGAATAGACCAATCCTTTCTTTAAGTTATCTCTTTATTTTTAGATATATTTTGACATTTATGTATAGATTTATGACGTGGTTACGTTCAGGTCAGGACTATATGTGGTGTATCACGCAAAACATGAAATTTTTAAGGATTGAACTTCTATATGTATATTGAAGCTCAACAGCATGATGCAGAAAGAAGGGTTACTCCACTTCTGATGCATGAGGTGATTAAAAAGCCTGTTTAGTCTTTTCCTTGAATACTTAAAAGTGGCAGACTTATGTGATCTGTGCAAACTATTTCAAACAAGTTCTATACCGGATAAAAAAGTTTATATATATTTAGATCTATTAGAACAGATCCACGCGATATTTGAGCTGTGTGGTCTGTAAAGCAATCTGTCTGGTTCATGTCAGATGCTAGCTACAAACATAATTGTTCTAGGCTAATAAATTACTGTGTAAATTACAATTGCTTCTTGGTCTCTCAGTAAAAGAAATGGTATGATTCTTTGCATTTTTAGTGCTAGGAATTTATCTTGCATGGTAGCAATTTTCCTAGCACAGATAATGAGCAGTAGCTTATTATCTGAAGGTAATTTCCTGAAGTGATCCCTGCCTGCTCTTTATTTTCAGTAAAGTAACAGCTTCCATTCTGGCTGTACCCTGAGTATTCAGTAGTGATGTGAACTTCCAAATCAGGGTGTGGTGGGTTGATCCCAGCCAGCAGCTGAGCCCCTTCCCAGTCACTCTCTCACTTCACCCCAGCAGAATGGAGGAGAGAATGGGAAGGGCAAAAGTGAGGAAAAAATCATGGGTTGAGATGAAAACAGTTTAATAGGTGAAGGAAAGAAAGGAAGAGGGGGAAAAAGTGATGCAAATACAATCAGTTGCTATCTCCCGCTAGCAGGCTGATGCCCAGTGAGTCTCCAAGCAAGGGCTAGTTTAGAAAAAGTCTGTTCTCCACACCCACCAGTTTCATTGCTGAGCATGATGGTATATGGCATGGAATATCCCTTTGGTCAGTTCAGGTCAGCTGTCCTTGATGTGTCCCTTCCCAGCCTCTTGTCTACCCCAAACTTACTGTGTGGTGGGGCACAATGAGAAGCAGAGAAGGCCTCGACGATGTGCAGGCACTGCTCAGCAGTAGCTGAAACATTGCTGTGTTATCAACACTGTTTTGGTCACAAATCTAAACCAAAGCACCATAGGGGCTGCTATGAAGAAAATTAACTCCATCCCAGCCAGACCCAGTACAAAGGCTTAAGGTTTTCAGGGCAGGATTTAGAGATAAACAAAACATATAATTAAATAGGGAATTCTAGAACTGGGAGTTTGGTTGGCGACATGAGGTAAAAATGGGATTTATACTATTTTGAGAATAAGGCAATGTGTGAATTAATGGTATTCCACTTTCTGCACCCACAGAGCTACAGTAGGGTTGGGAAGAAGGTTGGAGGGAAGAGTTTATGGATAGGATTAGAGGACTAAGTTCTTTGTTACAGAACAGTATAGAAATTGGCAGCCCTCAGAACAGTATAGGAACTAGGTCCCCTGCTAGTTCAGTACCTATAGAGAGCTTA
Source organism: Burhinus bistriatus (assembly GCA_013397275.1). Lineage (NCBI taxonomy): Eukaryota > Metazoa > Chordata > Aves > Charadriiformes > Burhinidae > Burhinus > Burhinus bistriatus. Next base: position 145,216 of record VYXH01007853.1, read on the forward strand.
TCTTGATTCTCCCGCTGGCCATAGCAAATGTTAGTAAAATTGCCCTTGATGGCCTTTGTCATTTCTGGGAACAGAAGTGAGATTATCAGAATTATTTGATAATTTAGTTATCAGCTAGTTTTGTAGGCATAATGCAGAAGCATGTGTCACCTATATAAAGCTGTATTAAATAAATAATGAATCCTTGTGATTTTTTTTTTTGCTTGCTTTCTAGCAGTGAAATAATTTCCAACATGATTTCAGTCAGCTTTGAATAAATGCTGCTTTTCTTACACCAACTTGTTGGAAAAGCATGACAGAAACTTAATGGGGGCAGTATGTGGCTACAGTAAAAAACATGAGACCATGATTTCCTGAAGCTGCAGACTTTTAAAAGCTTTGATCCCTTTTCAAATATACAAACATGAAAGTATCAGTTTAGCCCAGTGAGGAAAAATAAGAGTTTTATACTGCTTGAAATAGTTCTAATAGTTGATAACCACAATATTTTCCTGCAGCATGTAATAAAACAGACCTTTTTTCAGTCATCTTATTTTTTCATTTTTCCAATAAATTAGAAATTCTTAGTATTGCTAACTCTCTAAATTTTTATATATTTAGTGACATCATTGTGGGTAAGTTTTACGGGTTTTGCTGTTATGACAAGAGGTAGAGTGTATTCAAATTCAGAAGCAAATAGACACCTTTTAAACTCTAAAATCAGCTGCTGAGTGCTTAATGCTTTGGGGAGGATGTTTTGAGGGTTTGTTGTGAGTTTTGGTGGGTGTGTGGTTTTTTGGGGTTTTTTGTTTGATTGATTTGGAGCTTTTTTGGTTGAATGTGGGGTGTTTGGTGGCTGATGGTTTTTTTTTGTTTGATAATATGGAAATTGACAATGGATGGAGCATAAACAGTTCCTCACCCATTTAAGGAAATTAAGTTCAACCTGTACTGCTCCAGGTGTTTAAATTTTTAGTCTAGAATGGCCTACTGGTGACAGAGCCAGTGGAAAAATCTAACTGTAAAGTCCCTCTAAACAAATTGCCTTAATGGTCTTGTGGTTTAATTCTAGAAAGATTTTTGTGTCTTAATATTTTTCAGTGATTTTTTTTTTTTTTTTTTCAGGGGAAGTAAATCCTGTAGCAAAAAAGACAGTTTAGGTTAAGATGAATCTTTTGTAACATTTGAGTGTCTGGCAAATAACCGTATTTTATATGTTCAGGATGAAAATGGAGTAAACCGTCCAGTATGTTCATATATCAGACCACTTCGAGCAGGCCGGTTACTAGACACTCCTAGGCAAGCAGCACGATTTGTCAGTGTCCTGGGTTATGAAAGAGCTCCTGTCATCGGAGGAGGTGGTGGCAAACAAGAACAGTGGTGCACTCTTCTTGCTTTTTTATGTAGAAACAAGGTATGTGAAAATGGTCTTTGTGTGACACAACAGAGTTGGTATCATAGTCTAACTGAAGTCAGTAATTTAAAGCAGGCTGCAAATACATGGATTAAATAAAATTTGGAGAATTCTGTTACAATAACTTGTTTAAGGCCTTTTTAAAGAGAAACAGTTGTTAAATAGTAGGCAAGAAGGCTTTGGAGCAGACTTTCTTTACTGCTACTGTTGGGGTCCATTTGTCAATACATCTGTTTGACAATGAGCTTGCTTTTCTAAGATCCCATATAATTACTCAGTGAATCCCTGCTAGTGTGCAGGCCACTAATTTAAATTCTGGACTAATCCAGGAAAAGTTGGAAAAGTCTCTTTTGAAAAAATTAGTTTTTTAGATGGGCTAAAATATACTCACAGTCTTTGCATTAATTTTTTGCAAGATAGGCATTTTCACGAAAAGTTTCAGCCTAGTTCTTAGTGATCTGACACTTGTATCACATGACTATAATAAATTGAAACAAGTTGTAACTCATTCTGGATTATAGTTTTTATGTTGTATGAATAGAAGTAATACTGATCCCTTTTAATACCTCTTTGGAGTGGTCAATGCTTTTCATTGCCACTGAGATGCTTCTGCGTTCAAAAACAATCTCACTGATGTGTTTGTATTAAAAAGATCTGTTCTTCTAGGCAGCAGGAGCTGTATCCCAATTTTTTTTTAGACCTGTCTCAAAGATCACACAGAACAGACATTAGGTGTTGTCTCTGAATATCGCATCACGCATCAGTACTGTATAAAGGGACCTCTAGCTCCCTGCTGACTTTCAGATGGAGGTGGTGATCGTGACTTTGAGTTTGAGGACTGTTTTGTTTGAAGGCACGGAGAAGGCATTTCCTCCAAGGCAGAAGGGGAAAACTGTATAGAAAATAGCTGAATTTAGCCCCTGAGACTGGACCATTATTTTTTTTTTTTTTTTTTGTGGAAAGTGATGTGGCATTATTAAAAGAACACAGGTTCAATAGAAACTTACTTAAACCTACTTTTCTGGATATTTCCCTTGTACATTATGGTAGGGGAAGATTGTATTATCTGTGTAATGAACTAGTGCATCCAATAATACTGAATTTTACATTTCCAACATTCTAAATAGTATTTGACTAAAGAGCCATACCGTTCTACTTCTGAATGCTGTGCTTTTTATTATGAAGGGTTCATTGCATGAGGAATTTTTTTTCTTTATAGCTAACATCTGTAAAGAACTTAAGAGAGTATTACACATCACATTCAGAAATTGATTTCTGTGAATTACCAATGATAGCAATAAACTGATGAAGAAAGCTTCTTTTTTGCTGATTGAAGGGAAATGCAGCTACACATGACTTTTGGTTGTTACACAGATCTGTGGGGTCATTTGTTTTATCTTTGTTTAATTTCTGAACTTTGACAACACATTCAAGACAGTAAAATTATAATAGAATTACATTTTATCAAGTGATTAAATTCCCTAACTATGTGAAAATACTGTGTAATTTTTAATGCTCCTGCAGGTATTTGCCTTATGTAAATTTTTGCCTTTAATTAGAATGTTAGTTTTGTCTTTAGCAGTCAATAGATTCTGGTTTTGGTTTACTTGAAGGTATCTTTATAATCATAAGAAATGTTTTCCCATATTAATCATGCAGTATATTTGAATAAAAAATATAAATAGGCTATCATTAGAAGATACTACTATTTTTAAACAATTTTTTCTGTTGCAGAAAACTAAAACTTGTCAAGTTTAAACCTTACAATCCTGACTTCTGATGTGTGCTTTAGGTAAAGAGGAGGGAAACGTGACTTGTTAAATCATGATTAGAGAAATATCACTATTTTCTTTCTTTAAGATTTTATCCATGCCTGATACTCAAATCAACTTGCTAGTATTTACTGCCTAGGGTGACTGTGAAGATCACGCTAACCTTCTGTGCAGTCTTCTTCTTGGGTTTGGATTGGAAGCCTTTGTGTGTGTTGGAACAAAAGCGAAAGGAGTCCCGCACAGCTGGGTAATGACTTGTGGAACTGATGGAACAATTACTTTTTGGGAGAGCTTAACAGGACATAGGTGAGTAAAAGAATAAAAGAAAACTGAGCAATGTATATTGAGGTTTGTGTAGGCTGGTTTTGTTGCTTTTTTTGTTTTTTATTTTTACACCCTGTCATGTAACTGTCATGCAATCAAAGACTTTTGGCTTTGAATCTTTTTTCTTTGTACTGCTGTTGTTTGGAAAATAACTGGTTCAGTGTAAGGTGAAATATTTCAACAGTTTGTAATGCAGTTTTCAGTGGCTTTAATACAGTATAGCAACTGTTTCATGTCTTATGGCAGCTGATTGCCATTGATGCTATTGCTGCCATCATTTGTAAAGGAGACAAAATCTGACGATGGTTTAACCCCAGCCGGCAGCGAAGCACCACACAGATGCTCGCTCACTTTCCCCAGGTGGGATGGAGGAGAGAATCGTAAGGGTAAAAGTGAAAAAACTTGTGGGTTGAGATAAAGACAGTTTAATAGGCAAAGCAAAAGCTGCGCATGCAAGCAAAGCAAAATAAGGAGTTGATTCACTGCTTCCCATCGGCACGCAGGTTTTCAGCCATGTCCAGGAAAGCAGGGCTCCATCGCACATAACGGTTACTTGGGAAGACAAAATGCCAGAACTCTGAATGCCCCCCACCCCCTTCCATCTTCTTCCTCCAGCTTTATATGCTGAGCATGATGTCATATGGTATGGAATAGCCCTTTGGTCAGTTGGGGTCAGCTGTCCTGGCTGTGTCCCCTCCCAGCTTCTTGTTCTGCCCCAGCCTACTCGCTGGCAGGGTAGTGTGAAGAGCAGAAAAGCCTTGACTCTGTCTAAGCACTACTGAACAATGACTAAAACATCAGTGTGCTATTAACGCTGTTTCCAGCACAAATCCAAAAGATAGCCCCATACTAGTTACTATGAAGAAAATTAACTCTATCCTACCCAAAACCAGCACAGAAATCCTTTTTTTTTTTTCTTATTTCATCTGTGAAATCAGTGTTATATTACTTTTTTCCCCTGCAAAAATCTCTGCAAGTTCTCTGAGATTCTCTCTCACTTGAGTAATTTTAGAAGGGCGTATGTACTGTTCTGTATTTCAGAGCTTCTGGAACCTGTTTGTTAAAAATTCTTTCCCTTCTTCCTACTCTGCATGTCGTATTGCTCAAGTGCATAGAATGGTACTCGGTCCCAATTTTTATATAAAAATAAAATTAATGCTCAAAACTTCAATGAAAAGAACTTCCTCTTTACTGATGATATTCCCATTTTACTTCCTAGTGCTGTTTGAAGCATTACTTTTAGAAATGTGATTTTTGTAATATATAGCTTCAAGTTGCGTTGGTAGTAGGACAGTGGGGCTATATATTTGAATATAAGAGTTCTGGCTTTGTGAAGAGTGCTGATTAATGTCCAGTCTTGAAAATAAGCAATTCTGGTTTGCCACTGTTTGTGTATCCTAGGATTAGCATTTGAAGATGTATTTCTCCAAATGTGATGAATAGTGAGGAAACTGTATGGGTATGTTGTTATAGTTGCAGAACTTAATTGCTGTTGAATATCTGCTTGATTAATCAGCTTATTTTTTGAGATTTAAAGAAAAAAATGGTGTATTATTTCATTGTATGTTATGCCTCCAAAATGTGTATAATTTTTCTGCAAATAAATGAATGCCATTTTTGGGAAAAAGAAATGTTATGAAACTTGGCTCATATTTTTAAAGGGAGAAAATGGCTTATATCTGTCCCATGTAAATATTTTTACCTTGCCTTCAAATAAGGTGTATTAATAAGAAATCGAATGTTTTTGATTAGGTACATCCACAGACCTATCAACCCTGATGACCCTCCACTAGTTGAACAGCCCAAACCACTGTATCCTTACCGCACGATAGGTTGTATCTTCAACCATCAAAAGTTCCTTGGAAATTGTCAGCCCTCTGACGCTGTGGAGGTCTGTGTGTTTGACCTGCATGATGAATCTAAATGGAAACCCATGAGTGGAGAAGCAATAAAATCTGTATGTTCCCCTGGAACAGCATCTTCAGTTCCCCCTTTTCCTCCTCTGTGTGCTTCCACACTAGATGCTGCGGTAACAAGCAATGAGATAGAAGTGCAGCTGAGAATACTGGTCTCTGAACACAGAAAGGTAATACTGTTTAAAGATTGTCATTGATCTGTGTTATGGTAATACAGGTGCATGTTTTTACTGTATACTTGTTTTGGATACCCATTTGTTAGCTCACATACTCCTATTTTTGCAATGTGTTTTCCATCAGCTTTTGCAGAAGTACAGTATGTGAAAATTGAAATAAGTGAAAAATTTTTTGCAAAGACTGTACGGAGCTAGTTTAGGCATCATGCTTACTATTTGCAGTGGTGATTCTGTATCCACATGTGTGGGCTCTTCCTTCCACTCTGCCTTTGGCTCTCATTTTACGTCTGTGATCTTCAGCTTACTGGCACCTGCAGATTACCTATGAGTGGTCTGTAAAAGAGCTAGGAAGATGAGATCTGGTCGTCAGTGAGCTTTGCCCATCAGAAATGGTTTTGGTCCCTAGATAAAAGCAGGCTTTCAGCTTTTGTGATCTTAGAGCTTTGCAAAATTAGAAGGTATTTCTAGAAGTTAGTTTCATCCTTTATCAGGATTTTTACAAGATGTAATGTGGCAGAAATGATTGTTTCTGTGCTGGATATGAAGGAGATGATCTTTTAAATCCCTGTTAGCTTGTGTCTGTTTTTAATGGGGTTTTGGGGTTGTTTTTGTTTTTATCTTGCCACATAATGCTCAGCCTTTGGGGTGGCAAGTGTTTCTCAAAGCATGAATCTCATGCAGTCTTGAATNTCTTGCCACATAATGCTCAGCCTTTGGGGTGGCAAGTGTTTCTCAAAGCATGAATCTCATGCAGTCTTGAATACATACATGGTAGTAGTCTAACTTCACTTCTTGGCAAATGTTTGATATTTTGTTGATGGTATTTTGATTCTTCTGGTTGGTGTGTGAACCAATATACAAATCTTACTGCTTCATGGGTTCACTGCCATGAACTACAAATTAAAGGTTTATCATGGATTTAGTTGAATCTGTACAGTATACAAGCCTATCTAATATCCTAATGTTCATTCTGCATGGTTGTCACCGTTCTGTGACTTGCCTCACAGGATCTTGGCCTTTCTACTATTTGGGATGACCATCTGTCCTATCTGTTGTCACCAGCATTAGCAGCCTATGAGCTCGAACGTACAACAAGCATTTCTGCAGGAAATGAAGAGTTTCAAGATGCTGTAAGAAGAGCAGTACCTGATGGTCACACATTTAAAGGGTTTCCTATCCATTTTGTCTACAGAAATGCCAGGAGAGCATTTGCCACATGTCTTCGGTAAGTTTAAATGTAGAGATACATATGTTAAAACCAAGTAGTAATACTTAATTATGAATTGCAACTTGGGTTTTTTTGATAATGACATTTAAAGAAATGGATTTCCTTAAACTAGAACTGGAAAAAGAGTTGTGTAGTATATGTAATGGGTCATGGGGTACAGAGCTTTTATGTTACATTGGTGAATTTGGTGATGATAGACTTCTCATGGGTTAAATTGAAGAATGAGGAGTTAATTTAATTTATCTGCACTTGTTAAAAATGGTCAGTGGTGGTCTTGTTTTCCTCCAAGGCAACAGCCCCTGCTCTGTAGAACAATATTATTATTCGTAATCACAGGCTCATGCCACTCATTGTTATTTGAGTGTTAGTCACATTTGAAAAAATTGCACATATATAACTGAAAATACTAATAGCTTAGTAATATCTGTTATGCTTGTTTTTCTTTTTGTCAAATAGGTCTCCTTTTTGTGAAGAAATAATCTGTTGTAGGGGAGACCAAGTGCGACTCGCAGTTCGCGTACGAGTGTTTACATACCCTGAATCTGCATGTGCTGTTTGGATCATGTTTGCTTGTAAATACCGCTCTGTCCTTTGAAAAACCAAACCAAACCAAAAAATACTCAGACCTTTTTAGATCTGCAAAATAATGTATGTGGGTATAAAATTATGCAATTAAAACCTAATATTGTATTTTCTATAAATGCCACTGATTTTGAATACCACAGCGTGTGTATTGAATTGTGTACACAGTAATGTTTGTATTTATAAATAAAACTTATTTTTAATAAAAGTTACTTTTAATATAGGAATGTGGGTCAAGTTACTAAAATATATGCATGAAACACTAGCTTCTCTCCTGCAGTTCTGAATTGGTGCGAGAATTCATTTAGAAAACAGTCTGTTTACCTCTCCAGGGTAAGAGACTCTGTTTTTCCTCTCCATGTAGCGTCCAGGGTGTGCTTTGTGAGTGACTGAGATCCAGAAATACTGAAGCTTAAGCATGTGTTCTTTCCACAGCTGGTTATTTCTGCCTCTCTTGGAACTAGTAATAGCTTCTACGTTCAGCTTCTAAGAACAGTTCAGTCAGGTAATCTTGTTAATCAATTAATTTAATAATTTATGGATTTTTTTTTTATGTTTAAAATTAAGACTTGGATTCCTGAACATGTGAATGGCTGTGCTGAGTTAAAGTGATTTAATCTGATGCGTTTGTCCTGGTGTTAGCTTAGGAAGTTTCTGAGGTAGAAGTTGTAGGTGGGCCATTGTGCTTACCAACCATTCATGATTTTGTCCAGTTCTGACACTCAGATCCATACTTAATTATCCACCTATGGTTTTGTTGGTCTTAAACCTGTGGATGGTGATTTTGCTGAGTGTCTTTTAGTCTTCATGTTTTGAGAAATGGCAAGCAATTGGACTTGCTGAACTTTTCCATGCCATGCCTCTCATGGTTTTCACCACGTGGACTCCAGCCATCTCTTTCTGAGGCTGAATAATCTGAAACTATTTGGTTTCTTCTGTAGAAGCCATTCGGTATCTTTCATAGCCCATGTCCACCTCCTTTTGTTCTACTTGTAAGAAAGATCCAACTGTTTCTGCTGGTGCTGGAGAAAAAAACCCAACCAACTACTCCTTGAGAAGCTCACACCACCTACAGCAGGAGTGAACGTTGTCAGTGGCATGTACATTTAACAGAAGCGTGGTAGTGTGACACTATTTTCGTCTTTTTTTCCAGAAGTATTAAATACTGCTTACTGCAGCACTTGATTTTTAGCTTGAGATTTTAATAATTCATTATGTACTTGCTGGCCCTGCTGCTAACAGATTTTAAATACTCTGCACATCTGTTTTTGTGTTATCTTCCTTTTTATACCTGCAAGATAAAATGTGTTCATTTGCCTGTTACGCAGCATATAGGACCCTGATCAAAGCTTCAAGACAGTACGATTATATCTAATACAATGTGAAAGGCTGGATCATAGGGTATGGTGGATATCGCTAAATTAAACAGCTTTATTTAAATAATAGTTGTATCTCATTTGAACAGTGTATGTCACTGCAGTTGGGGGTGCGGGAGGGTGTCACCCTGCTTTCCCACGGGAGTTGTTTGTTTGGGGGGTG
>VYXH01007860.1:5339-24707 GCA_013397275.1 Burhinus bistriatus
CCCCCCCAAAGTGTGAACTATGGAGTGTATTCTCACAAGGACGTTCACAGAACTAATAAATCCCAGTTCATGAATATGAGACAGTACCTCATCTGGGCTTTGTTTTGGTTTGTTTTTTTTCCTGCCAAGTAAATACTTCACAATACCTCTCATTGGGAGCTGTTAAAATTCTAATCTTTGTGGCTAATACAGAAAAGTCAGAATCCATAGAAAGGTAACCTTTCAAATGTGATCATTTGGTATTCGGGTGCCCTGGGAATGCACTGTGGATGTATTTAGTGCATGGCCTGAGGCTCAGCTGTACCACATACACTGAAAGTCTGCAACACGGGAATGTTTAAATCAGATTTATCAATCTGTATTATCTTCAGGGTTCAGACTTTTTATTTTATTCAAGCAAAGCCTAAAAAGCTGAACTTGATCCAGAATGTAAAACAAGTAGTCCACGGTCTCCCTGGAACTACTGTACAATTTAAAGTCGTGCACATGAACTGTCTTAATTGGAACAAAATACTCAGATTTATTGTAAAATTAAATACAGGCATTTCAAATAAGCACACCTTAAGGCTACCCCTGTAGTTGCTCACAAAGTTTTAATTTCTTGAATGTTTAATTTCCTATGCATATGAGTCTATATCTGATTCATTTTTGCTTCCTACAATTCAACATAGTTCTTATTGAATTAAAAGATTTAGTTTCAATTTTTATCATTCTTGTAACTGAAGACAAGAAGTGCAATGATAAAACCCCTAACAGAAAGATATTTTAACATTTAGGCATACTTTATTTGATAATAAAAACACATTTGTGTGCTAGCTTTGAGTACTAGCAGAAAGGTTGTATGTTTTCTTTTTTTTAAACACTGTTTCATATACATATTCATATACACAGAGCAAGCGCTAACTTTAGAAATGGTGCTGATTAAAAGTCATGTTTTTTCTTGCAATGCATATGGGTTAATTTGCAAGACCTATAAAAACAGCCTAAAAAAAAATTAAAAAAATCACGTTGCCCTTTAGGAAACTAGATACTGAAGCAATATTGTAGCAGTAAGAGCTGCAGAGGAACTGAAAGGACAATGACCCTACAGTGTTACCAGATGTATTGAGTTATTTAAGTGGGGAACAGAGAAAATGAGGGGCTTTTATTTTTTCATCTCCCCCCCCCTCGTATTTTTTAAGGTATCAGATAAGCCCTATTCCCAAATCCAGGAGGATTGAGTATCGCCAATAGGTCTATGAAAGTCTGTAACTAAATGCCCAGGATCAGATTGTATTACAGTTTATACAAGCAACATCCCAAGATTCTTCTGATGGCTAGGACACATAATACAGATCAATCACTCACTAAAAAATGTTATGGTTTGTGAAATGGTCTGAGCTCAGAGACCTACACTGGTAATACGAAGAGGAATTCACAAAGACACTGAGTCCTACTCTAAATGTCAAAGTGATAGTATGAACTTTTAACAATGCATCTGGCTCTGGATAACTAGACCTTTTCCTCTCTCGCCTGAAACTCTAGACTGAGCAGGACCCTGTTTTGGGGTTTCTTTTTTCCACCTCTCCTCTCTCTTCTTAGCGCAACTCTACTCTCAAAGGCAATTTTAACTGACTTAACACAATCTTGGTGAAACATTTGTGAACAATTGTACCTCTTCCTCTTGCAGTTTATAAAACATCTTAGGAGAATTACACATCCACTATTTAGAAGAATCCACATATTGAATACCATTAGGCCTTTAGTGACATATTGAACACTATATGTTAGTGAGAATTTAGTATTAATATTACCTCCCTTCCTTCCAAATGTCTCTTTTTTTTTTCCTTAAATAATATTTTTCTAAGGTAAATGCAAGGCCATACAGATCACTACCAGGAATGAAATTCCAGTTTCAAGAGCACAGTGGGATGCTTGCATGAGGCTCTGTTACTTCATCAACCCTTAATCCAATCTAGGAAAAGCATCTGCTGCATAACATCAGTGGTCTGGGGTCCTGAGCACTGGGGAAAGCAACGAGAAATGAGGAAACCAGGTAATTTTCCTCTGTATCCCAAACTGACACAGAGGAAAAAAATTATTACAGACTCAGTAGTATTCATGCAGTCAATGATACATTGACTAGCTCTTATGCAGCACTTTTCATCAGAAAATCTGAAAGCAATCAACATCCCCTGTGAAATTTATTCCTTCCTGTTTTATGTAAGGGAGAAACAGTGACAGTGAACTGATTTTCCCTAAAATCATGCAGCATGCCAGTGAAAGAGCAGAAAACAGTATTCAAGCGATCTCTGTTCTCATTGGTGCCCTTCTGCCAGTGCCCTGTTCCACTCGCTGATGTTTCTGATAAGCAAGTTTGAAGAGCAGGAAAGGTAGCTGAAAAATCAAGTGCTCTCAACTGCTTTTCTTCTCTTCTCATTTGAAGGTTGAGCTCCATTTTAAACAAGTTCAAAGATGGGGAAAGAGAAGAAAGGAATGCCAGAATTAGTGCTTGAAAACAGCGGCATCTAAAAAGAGACCAAAGGCAGCCTATTCATAATCTCTCTTCCCACTATTTTTCCACTCCTCTACACATTTTTAAGAAGCCTGGTCCCTCTTAGGTACCTGAGATGGGCAGGAGTAACATCATATTGAGAGAAAACAAACTTCCACGCTAGTTTTCATTTTCCACTCTGCATCAGCATCTTCCAAAGCGCTGTGTTTTCTGCTCCCCCGGAGCATCTGCAGGGCTAGGAACAGTCCAGGGGATGACCCGTTCCTTGCGGGTGACAAGTGAAATCACATGCAAATAATTTCACACCCTTTAAACACATGTTCTTCAACAGTTCTGCCAAGGTTTGGGTTTTTCTTTTTTTTTTTTTTTTTTTCCCTTCCTAAGGAGGTATTACTTCAACACCTTTTGTAAAGATGTGATCTCTTCTGCTTTTAAAAGGTCAACACAAAGGCCATCAATTTATGATGAACATAGGGACGAGATTGATTGTTCATGCTAAAATCTCTGCTACTACTTATGTGGACTAAGTGTTTAACATGATGTAAATTCCGGACACAAGCACATGATGCCTGACTCCATAGCAAGATAGAGCTCTTGCTCTGACCTCTCTGATTTACGAAAATATGAAATAGTTCGGAAGCCTGTGCTACCTTTCAATGCCAGAAGAGCTCTGTAGGTTTGAAGATCAGCAGTTTGGTGAAACTTAATTTTCCTTTTTCTGGTATAGTAACTTATTTGTCAAAAATGCACAGCTTCAGCCCTTCAAAGTTCTTTAAATTTACTTTGACTCTAGTTTCTCAAGCTCAAATTTTCTAAATATTGATTGAAGAAATAAAACAAAGCAGTGGTAATTTCCTTAGCAGTTCAGAAAGTTACTCGGGATGTTCAACTAACCACACATTGAACTTCCTCCCTCCTTTTCCTGAATTCAGACTAAATCTTTCAGGTAGTTTACTCAGGACCCATCTGTAAGATATTTCAGGGTTCAGAATTCCCAAAGCATTCTGCATACGTGATGACACAGAACAGGGCCACGTGTTCACTGTCACGGGTACAGCGGCCAGGTTCTTGCCTAGAGTTGACCGCCCTGGGAAATCCAGCTCTGTCTATTAAAAACAGCCATGTATTTTAATTAAAGGGAAACTTTAAAGCTAGAAGGACTACAGGGAAATCACAGAATACAAGACATTTTGATAGAACACTTTCTTTGAAGTTGGAAGATACGATTCAGACTCTTTCAAGCACAGCAGAAAGAATGGATTCTGGGTCCCACTCATCTAAACACTCTGGATGAAAAGAAGACATTGCTGCCATCAGTTTAGCAACTCAAGCACTTTGTTCCCTTTACTTGTTTTTGAAATATTTTGTTTAAAGTTCACTGCAACAAAACACTGCATATGTATTTTTTCCTGTTTCTCATACTAGTTTAAAAAAAGGAATGAATTTGAGCTCCATTCAATGTGTGGTGGTTTTATTTTAGGTTCAGCAGCTGAAATGGAATTGATTACACAGACCACTCTATTTCAGAGTAGTAATACAGGGTTTCTCCAGACTCTACTGGATATTTTCAAGGGGAACATCAGGTAAAGGATGGAGTTCTTGCAGGAAGACAGGAAACAGCACTAGGAAGAACACAGCAATGGATGTATCTTTGTTCCTTATCCTTCCCGATTTCTATTTGACAAACTTCCTTAGCTTTGCCAAATTCCTTTCAAGAAGGACCACAAGGAATTCCTTCCTTTCTTAGTCTTTCTCTTTGTCTCATTGGGCTGCTGGTCTGGAAACAATATCCTTTCCTCACACAGCTGCTATGACAGACCCTACTCCTTGCTGCTGATGCATAGACTTGAAAACGTAGCAAGACTTCTCCATAAAAGTAAAGAAATCAGATCGTCAGGAAACATTAAATATACAGATAAAAATTCCTTCAACTTGCATTTGACTCCCCCCTCTCCCCTGCAAATAAGTGTTAATTTTTGGAAATATTTCCCACACTTAAAAATTCCATGGAAAGTTATTAAAATTAAATATTCTCCTGCATTTGACACAGAAACGTGGCAAACAGCTGAAGTTGGATTTTGATTGTTCAACAATACCTAAAGAAAGGGGAGCAAAAACTCTAAGGAGTTCCAAGAACACTAGAATTCAATTTTCTTTCCTGGTAATCTCCTTAAACATTATTAGTCATACAGGTCACTAAGTGTGCCAGCCTACAGGATTTTTTTTTTTTTCCACTGTAATGTTTATTGAATCCTATCGGATTTACTATTTGAAATTATCTTGAGCTTTACTATTTTTTTTAAAGCTGTCCCTCTCTTAGTTGAAACGCACAGGAAGGAATCCTCACAGTGATTTGCTTTCTACCAAGTTTTAAATGCTCTTGGAAAACACATTTATGGTTTTCTTCACTCTGTTAATGATGAATTAGTAGCAAAATACAATGTGCAATGTAAACACATCACCCAAACCCACCACCAGCAGCAGCAGGCAATTTAAATATTGTTGGTATTGCCAAATATCTACCTTAAGATCAGTATGCCTTAAGGATTTTCAACGGTGTTAAGTTACTCTTTTTATGCTGATGCAACACTATCCACAGAAGGGGTTTTCACTAGTATAAAGACTTTTAGTACATAATTCAGTCATTTTCCTTAACGATAACTTAACCAACAGAAGAAATATCGTTTTCCCTTCTCTACCTCCACATGGTACGTTACACAGTGTATTAATATTTTTATAGATCCAGTGCAGCAGATCCTTGCACTGAAGCACTCCACCAACAGTTGATGAGTGACTCGGGTTAGAGAAGTATGTGATTTCTTCAGCTTACCCTTTTGGACTGGGTAATTTCATTACATATCTTTCTTCTATATAAAAGAGTGAACAAAGAAGGTACTGTGACTACAGGGCTCTGTAGCTATAACAATCCTCATCAATAAATGACGCAGGAGAGCATGGCTATAAATACTATTTCCAGCCATGCTGGTGCAAACAACCATTAAACTGGGATATGTTGACAAATGAATTGCAGATTAAACTGAATAAAAAAAATCTGATCAGCTCCAAGTTGACAGAAATTATACCTGCAAGTGGTATTATCCATTTTGCATAGACTGTATCTGAATAAATGTGAATCAGAAGTAATACCATTTAGCATCTGACAGATGGAATCAACTAAACGAAGCTGCAAATGTTTGTTAAACTATCAAATCAACAACCCACTGTACCAGGAGTAGCAGCAATCAGATTCTAGACCCCAAGTGAAATGCTGCTGAATTTCAAAACACTAATATTAACCACTACTTCCATCCAAAGATTTAATCTTCTTGCTAGCCAACAAGATGTGAAATACCTCAGTGTTGTGTTTAAAAATACAATTAACTCATCTACATTACTGCTATAATTTTACGTACTATACTGTATTATTGCAGTGAAGCCAGTCCAGATGTAAAGGCACTTTACTAAAAATATGACCCTAGGAAGGTTCATTTTTAAGACAAACTTTACTGCAGTGCAAAAAGAGGGGAGGATACATAATCTATCACCCTATTTACAAGACATATTTTAACCTCTCTTAGTAGTATAACTTGTATAAACACCCGCTGGGAAGGAACGAAGAAGAGGGAGCCAAATTCTTCTCACTCCCACTGATGGGATGAGGCAACGGGCACAAATTATAACATGAAATTCCATCTGGACACATGAAAACACTTCACTGTGAGGGCATCAAACAATGGAACAGGTTCCCCAAAGGGGTTGTGAAGTCTCCATCTGTGGAGATATTCAAAAGCCAATCTGCACATGGTCCTGGGCAACCTGCTACAGCTGACCCTGCTTGAGCACAGGGTTTGGACTAGATCATCTCAAGAGGTCCCTTCCAACCTCAGCCATTCTGTGACACTAGCAGCTAGCGGAGGAGGACCATGGCTGGTTTTGCATACTCACATCTGCAGCACCAGTAACAATAACTTTTCTCCTCTTCAAAATAATACAACCAAGGCTACAAAGCTGGTGCCAAATACTCTCTCAGGGAAGGGTTAAGTATACTGATTGTACTGGGAACAGATATACCGACTACAAATAGTTAAATTCTTGGGAGACTAAGAAAGGCCACCCAGACAAATTTTAGATTCTTATCGCTATTGCTAACAGCTTTTTCAGGCTTTAAAAGTGTATTCTCTGTTGAAGTACTCCAGGTGGGCAGCTGACTAAATACTAACCACTGTGACCTCCAGTCCTTCTGCAATTTGTTCATTAACTGCCTTGTCATGAAAGTTCACCTCTAGAACCAAGTATGTCCTAAGATCCCACCCACCTAAAGATGGATGTTAATATGTATTAAGTCCTCACTCACAAAAAAAAAAAAAAAGGCTGTTTGAGACAATATTGTCAAGACAGTATTTCACCAGAAACAGATTTGATTGCTTTTCATCCTACTATGCACTCTCAATATGAATCTTCTTATGTTTAAGAAACAGATTTTAAACAAAGTCAAGAAACCAGAACTTGTGATCTTCCACTGCTTCAGCTATAAAAAGAATGAAGTTGGCATCGCAAATATTGCTCACGGAGGACATCACCTTCTGCAACTTTATGAACATTAATTTTCATTTCATAATTTGTGTATGAACTAAAGCTATTTAGCAAAGAATTTCCCCATGATGATTATTCACGGCTGTGAAAGAAAGAGCTGTAATGAACATCTCTGCTTCAAGAAACCCAGACAGTGGCAATACCTTTTCTAAGTAGGTGGTGAATGAAGCCGCAGAACTGCTGGCTCTTGAGAGTCCTTTCTCACAGTGTGCATTTCATGCAGAATAAAACATCATATACCCACAAGTTTTTGTTACTTCAATTTCTTAGAATAAATTTTGTTTTCTTTTGAATATCCATTTCCTACATATTCTGGCAAAGGATCTCGGATAGAGTTTCTTGTAACAGTTAAGGAACTATCAAATATAGCCACTTTTTAATTTTTGTCTTAAATCTTTGAAAGGCGATTTTTTCTGTGAAAAGTGTGGGGGGTTACTTTTTTAAAAAAATATAATAAGAACCTTTCTTCTACAATTTGGCCTTAACATCCAATGAAATTGATTTTTTTATACATGTATACATATACACACACAATATGCATATATATATCTATCTATCTCAAAGCCCGCAAATATTTTTGACTCCTAAGCCATTTGCCTTCACCACTAGACAGCTGCCAATTCAGTGTCATATACATTAAGGGAGCAAACTCTTCTCCCAAGTGGCAAGCGATAGGACAAGACGAAACGGCCTCAAGTTGCACCAGGGGAGGTTTAGATTGGATATTAGGAAAAATTTCTTCACAGAAAGGGTTCTCAAGCATTGGAACAGGCTGCCCAGGGAAGTGGTGGAATCGCCATCCCTGGAGGTATTTAAAACATGGGTAGACATGGTGCTGAGGGACATGGTTTAGTGGTGGTTTTGGCAGTGTTAGGTTGATGGTTGGACTCAATGATCTTAAAGGTCTCTTCCAACCGAGGTGATTCTATGATTCTAAACAATAGAGTGACAGACACTGCTACCCCAACTATCCAGAACACATTCCCCAGGTATAGCAGTTATCTTGAGATCTTGGATGACTTCTGTCTTTCCTCTCAACAAAATCAGCTTTTTCTTCAGTTTCTTCCAATTAGTTTTCACTTTCTTCTTCACTGATGCTCTACAGTCATCTCTGAAAAGTCCCCTCTTTTTTACGTATAGATAGCATATTAGTATTTTCCAGACCATTCTGTTAATTAGATTGAGGCACACAGTAGTTCTAACAGAAAAAGAACTACTTAAACAGGTGTTAGAAGTAGCTTTGTGCGTTACCTCTGAGGAGGACAATATCTGGAATAATGACGTGTATTCGGTTCAGGAACTCAAGCAGTAAACATTGACTTTGGTCTGCTGGGCAGATGAGAGAAGCAGAAAGACATGTTCAATTGCTACTATGAGGAAAACAAATTCAGATGCAAGTTGAAGAAACTGTTAGTGTGATGATTAAAAGGCAAGAACATTAAATGGACTTTGTGCAAACCAGTATGAAAATCTTTAGTATTCTATTGAAAATTCATCAGAATTGAGTGGATAACTTTTTCCTGAGACTGTTACTTGCTCAGTCAACATAGCATTGAGACAGAATCTCAAACACTCACAATTTTGTTCTTGATAGCTCCATGCCTCAGTGCTTTCAAAATATTCTTGCAGTATATTTTTGAGAAAGAGCTTCAGTTTTAGACTTGATGATTCACAGTGATACCTATGACTATGTCTTTTGCTACCAGCCTCAATCCTAGTCCTTCCATGTTCTGCAGCAGTCATTCTGCTACAAGGCACTGGTTATAAGTCATACATGTCCATAAGGGAAGTGGCAGAAATCACTCTTTTTTTCTTTTTTTCAAAAACTATTTTTTCATGCAGAAGTGGGAGGACAGAAAACAGACTGAAATCTAAACATAAAATTTTCCAGCAGTGCCATGGCCAAGAACCACAGAAAAATAAACTCTTTCAATACAGACCTATACTAACCCCAGTGGAGTCTAGCTTTGGGAAAGCTTAACATAAGCATTAGCTTTAAAAAACAGCACAGGTGCAAAAGGCCCCTAAGGTAAAGGATGAGACCTATTTGAAGAATGCACTGATTAGGAATCAAAACAAAGTTAAGCAGTTGTAATGTCAAAACCGACATTCACTGCAATGCAATAGAACTCTTACCGATGAAAAAGCATCATTGAACAATTTTATCATCATCATCACAAGAACTGTTACCTCTAAGGACAACAGAAATGCTAGACAACAGTTTTAAGGCAGTAGTGTGGGAAAAATATGATTACCAAGTTCTGATTCCAATAGATTTTCATCTTTTATCTCTAACATATATGATTTTTTTCCCTAATGCTTAAATACTTTCATCAACTATTATAAAGAGTGTCTTTTTGCTACCAAAGGTACTTCACATGACTGTCAACAAAACCTGAGTACAGAAATCTTATTAAAAATCTAGTCTTTGAGAATATTGGGCAGAAAAACCAATACAAGTCCATTAAATGGACATAAAGTTTGTTTGATCTCTTTTATGTTTTACTTTAAGGTAAACTAAAACCAAATTTATGTCTCAGAAGTGGATGCAAACTAGGAAATTTTCGTGCACCCTACAAACAATTATTAAAACAAGTAACAGTTTTCTTAAGAATTGATTCAATATTACATATAAATCATAATGATGTATTTCTCAGTACTGAAATTGTGCTGGCATTCTCCAATAAAATCTATGCTAAGTTGTATGACACTATTGAGTATGTACCTCAATATTTTAAAATAGAGAACTACTTACTTAGGGTTGCCCAAAGAAGAGCTTCATTCTGTAATAATGCAATCATGATGGCTATGTTGTCTTATATTAGGTTAAAGGTTCAAAAAAACATTACAATTCTTCCTTGGTTTTCTTCTATCCCATTACTAGATAAAACAGTGTTCCTTAAGTGTACTCTTCCATAAATCAATTCAGAGCTCTTTAAATTTATCTATATTTTTCAGTAGTGTCTGGTTTTGAGATACGCGCCTTTGGCACTCTAAAATGCTAAATTAGAATAAAAAGACTCAGCAACATAGATACTATCCTACTTCCTATCTAGTCCAGTACGTCACCATCAAACAGTGCCTCAAGGGAAGGTACAGCAAGACAGACATGATAATGTACTTCAGAAAAGCTCTTTATCCTCCTCTCTAGAAAAAATTTTGAAGGTTCTTTTTCTTCATTTTTTTTTTCTCTTGAGAACTCAACTTCACTATCAAACTTCATAACCTGGGTCCCTTAATCCAATCTGATCTCTGTCTCTTACCAAATTTATGCCTCAGTGCCACCTACCTGCTCTGTGAGTTGACTATTTTAAAGGTACTCATCTCTAACAGCAGCTTGTATTGGGGAAGAAAAAGGAAGTAGCTAAGTGAGCAGAGGTGAAGAGTTAAGAATAATTAAAAATATATACACAATTTGCAAATGGTTTTATCATCAGCTTCAGTTTTCTGTATTAACACTGTAACTGGGAGCAAGCACATTACTTCTGGTTCTCACCTTTTCTCCACCATTTTTTCATCCTGCCTTCTCTGACCAATACAGCCACTGAATCTCAGAAGGAAAATTCAGATTAAGGGTCTGTGTTTATTATGTAAAATATAATGGAAATATGCTTAGCGGGTATTTATGGTTAAGATTTTCCAGCAGAGAAAACAATAAAGAATAGCTCTTTCAAAATAGCTTTCATTGCTCTGAAAATAACTCACCCCACAACTACTTTTACTAAGAAGCACCTTCTACTCACCTCAAACAAAACGAAAAGCGCTGTTCTGGGGGACAGTAATTTGGACCTCTTACAAGTCAGTGGCTGCTAATTGCTGCCTTTACACAGGCAACAAGACTTTCCCTTTTAAATAGGATATTTCTTACAGGATTCTTGATGGTATGCACTCTACATGTTCTTTAGAATAAGTTTTTAGTTTTGAAGAGAGGACCAGAAAACTGCCACTGATCCTAGGAATCATTTCTTTAGCCAATCCATGATTTTTCACTGTTTTAATACTTCAAATATTTTTTGAAAAGTTTATGTTCTTCTCTTGACATCATTCAGGAAAAGAAAAAGCCTCATACAAGGACTACCTTTCTTACATGACATTGAAAAACTAAAATTGTAGAGTCTAGCCGACTCGTTTACCAATTCTCAAAAATGTCAATTTACATCAAAAGAGGAACTGGCATAATTCCAGAAAGGGGATACTCTCCATATCCTTCACTGTTCAGCAAGGAACCAAGTCACTCAAGTTCAAAACTGAGCCTTCCCCATAGGACCACAACTGATGCTACAGAAGTAGAAACCAAGAAAAGCAGTTCTTTTATAAAGCACAGCGTACATTCACATTGTTGCAACAGCAAGACTTAGAAAGACTTACATGAATAACTTGTTGATGTTTATGCAAAAACAAGGCCTATTTTGTAAACAACACATTTATGCCTTTAGGAATACATAAACTTAACATAAGGAAATGCATCCACTATATAAGTACTACATCTGTGCTACTGTTTATTTATAAACAAATAATGCTTAATAAAACAATGCTCTATAATGTGGTCTTTTGGCAGAGCTCTGCATTGACAGACAAGATTCTTAAATTCAATTCCAAGCTTTCAGGCTATAGATTTTGAAGTGCTTCTGTGAAGAGTTTAACATTCCAACAAGAGCTCACTGAATTATAGTGGGAAAAAATAGAGTAATTCTTAAGATTTCAGTAAGAACTATGGAAAACACTACCACTACATATATTCCAGGTTTTTGGGCTAGGCTCCCCCCCCCACCCCCTTTCTTTTTTCTGGGATTTTATTTTTGTTTTTGGATATGGTTTTTTTTTTTGTGGTTGGTTTGTTTGTGGTGGGGGTCTTTTTGTTTGTTTTTGTTTTGTTTGTTTGTTTGATTTTAAATACAAAGGGATGCCTTCCTATCAGTTTATGGAGTGCCAAGCAATGCATTTACGTATTATTTTATAATTTTCTTTAGTCAAGAGCACATTACAGTAGGCGTTGCACTAAAATGCATCATTTCATCCTTCTGAAGTTTTACAGATCAAAACTGGTCACAATTACATCTTTTATGCACTCTCTCCATAGTTTCATAAGACAACTGATGGTATCCTGGGCTGTATCAAAAGAAGCGTGGCCAGCAGGTCAAGGGAGGGGATTCTGCTCCTCTACTCCACTCTCATGAGACCCCACCTGGAATACTGTGTCCAGTTCAGGAGTCCTCAGCACAGGAAAGACGTGGACCTGTTGGAGTAAGCCCAGAGGAGGGCCACAAAAATGGTTGGAGGGCTGGAACATCTCTCCTATGAGGATAGGCTGAGAGAGTTGGGGTTGTTCAGCCTGGAGAAGAGAAGACTCCAGGGAGTCTTATCACAGCCTTCCAGTTCTTAAAGGCGGCTTATAAGGAAGACGAGGACAAACTTTTTAGTAGGCCCTCTTGCAATAGGACAAGGGGTAATCGTTTTGAACTAAAACAGAGTAGATTTAGACCAGATATAAGGAAGAAATTTTTTACAATGAGGGTGGTGAAATACTGGAACAGGTTGCCCAGAGACATGGTAGATACCCTATCCCTGGAAACACTAAGGTCAGGTTGGACGGGGCTCCAAACAACCTGATCTAGTTGAAGACGTCCCTGCTTGTTGCAGGGGGTTTGGACTAAATGACCTTCAAAGGTCCCTTCCAACCCAAACTATTCTATGATTCTGTGATTTAGATGCTCTAGGAAGCTCCAGATTTAACTCTGTTTCCCTTCCGTGCAACAAAACTTGCTGGTAGCAGTTTCATCCCCACATCTAGGCAAAGCGAGATAACAAATGTTAAAAGATATATTAAAAGATGGCAACAAAGAACCAACCTTTAAACATATCCTTTTATGTTTCTTAATAATTTGTTCACATATTTATTTAAAACTGTATACAGTCATATATATCCCACAACATATTTGGAAGATATCTTGTTAGGCACACAATTTACTTTTCCATCTCTCCCACATCTACGTGTTTACAATGACTTTTACAAATATCTCATCGCAATCCTAATATCAAAACACTGCAACCTCAAAATGAGAAAACCGATCAAAACAGCCCCATCATCCCATATAAACACACCCCAGTCCAATACATCAGCACATTACCAGGCATTACTGTGTTGTTATTTAAGTAGCAAAGCCTAACTATGCCCTTCCTTGGCAAAGGCTCACCATTCCTATACCCACTGCTGACATACCAACTACTAAAAGATCCCCATCCAAATCCTCTTTGGGCTCAACTCTGTTCTAAAATCCATGGATTAGCAATGTCCAATCTACTATAGGATGTGGTTCTGAAGTAAGGTTACATCCATATTATCTTCAATCAACAACAGAATTTATCACCACAATCAGCAGGCCAAGAAAAGTCATTATCCAAAATACAAACAATACAGACAAAAAAAAAAGGAGGGATATTTTGGATAAGGTAATCAAAAAGTTAACACAATGAAGAATTAAAGAGTTAACATAACAGAAGAATTTTAAATACATGTGATCCAATCAATCTAATGCTTTGTAGCTGTAAAAACTTTTTGAAGAAATTACTGTTCACTTTAAACAGTTTTTATTACTTGAATAAATGTAAAACTTTGCCATGATTACAAAAACATAGCATGCAGTTGCATCTGGCCTTCAGTACTTTATTTTAAGCTTTAGTCAATACCAACTTTGTAATCGTAATTAATGTCTCAATTTCACAAAGCAGAAAATGAGAATGCTTTCTTCTGAATTATTACGTGTTCAAACAACAAAATTTTAGATGACTTTATAATAGCACCACAGCAGAATTTATCTTACAGGAGGCTTCCTAACTGACATTTCAAGAAATTTGGTGTCCTTATACCACAGCTATTAAAAAAACAACCCAAAACACTGTCCCCCAAACCCTTATTTTGCATAACTTTAGCAAACATACAAGAAGTATGAGCACTAGTTTAAAAGAAACCCCCCCAAAACACAAACCCTGAACCTTGAATCTTGTTAACATCGTTACAGTTATATTCTAGAACAGTAGCAAGAAGAGGAAAATTACTACGAATTAACAACAACAATTCCTATATTTAATGTTATTTAAAAATCAAAGTGTTACCTAAGGCAATTACCTTGCAGCCTTTTAATATCTACAGGGAAAAGCCTAAGGGAAAATAATTGACTTTGCTAATTTTACCCTTGGCAATTATAAAATAGCTCTGCATTTCATTACGACTACAGAATTTCACATCTAATTGTCAGCCCCGAGAGAAGCACAGAGATAAATGCATCACACACAAGCTTAGATAAGAGTTTAACAGCACAATAAAATTATCTTGGTAGTAGTGGTTTCAGTTAATGTTAAAGCCCCTTTTAGTTTAAATTCTAGTCTATACAACAGCTATGCATGTCTATAGAGGTTATAGCCTGCCACGGTCAGTACCATGTACGATATAATGCTGCTCATTTCATCAGCCAGTTTGCTGAGCTACCAAATAAATGCCAGGAAAAAAAGCAGTACTGTGATTTTTACTTTTTACATCAAAGAAAAAAAGTCATTATGAAGGAAAAAAGTCACAGTTATTTCACACTGCTGAAAAACAGATGCCAGATTTGAAAATTCATCATTTACAAAAGAATAAATACAGTATGTTTAAATCATTGCACCTGTCAAGTGATTTTCTATAGCTTGTACTTCAATTTTTCTAACTTTGCTAGTAGGGTTAGATGTATGAAAAAGAATAATTTACTAAGTCAATCAGTTTCCATAATGGCATCCCACTTATCGTATGTAGAAGCTCTGAAAGTATTTAGATGTCAGAAAAATGAAAAAAAGTGCTAAAATGTTTTGGCAGAATTTTCCGACATGCAGTATAATGATTGCTCAAAAAAAAAAAAAAAAAAGTATTTCTTTGCACTTGTGCATCATCTCACTGTAGGCTTGTTTCCTGGCGAGTCTTCAGGGATTATACATTGCTGCTGCACTACTTAATGATGTACTAAATGCAAAGTAATAGGTGCTACATTTTAGAAGTTTCCTCTTATGTTGAAACAAAAAATGGATGTAGGGTTAAACCCTTTGGTCTGTCTTGAGAATCCCACTAAGTACTGAAAAAAAAAAAAAGAATGCATACAGATCAACAATAATTGGTAAAATCAATTGCACCCCGTTTTGGTATGACTAAAATTTTGCACTATTTAAAACTTTTTTTTAATACTTACTACCAGTTATCACCATAATGTCTTAACCCATTATTCCAGCAGATTGACATCTAATTTTCTGCCTCTTCTCCTGAATCTCAGCTCTATGTTACAAAACGACACCACTTTTGAGGGAAACTGTCACACTCACGATCAAAGCAGTACAAAAATACTCAACCAGCATCACAAGGAGCTTTAGCATACGAATCTAAAAACAATAGACTCCTTAAGCTCAGAATTAAAACTATATTGATTATTGACAACTGCACACATGAGACACATTTTACATTACGATATGGCAGCAATCTTCAGATATATAAAAAGGACCCCTGCAAAGAATTGTTCTCTGTTTCCATTGGAACGGCACACTTAGCTCTTCAGCCATACACGTAGTTAGGCGTTACACCAGACTGCACAGGGATGCCCAGGAATCTCTCTCCATCACGGGAGGCTTTAAGAACAAGCTAGGCAAACACATGTCAAGAATGATTTGGTGTAGCTGATCCTGTCTGGGGAAAAGAAGAACCAACTAGAGAGATGATCTCTTAAGGTCTCCATCAGTCTCGTTTTACAATTCGTTTGTCATGAAAAACATTTCCCTGGAAAGTTTCAAACAGTTTGACTGAGCAGCTGGATTGCAGCTGCCCTTTAGAAGCCAGTACATCCACGTTAATAGGGCAATCCAATACTCAGGGGCATCCAAATGCCTAACAAAATAATTTTATTAAGAGTAAAAAGTCACCCGAGCACTGTGTAGAAAAAAAAATAAAAAATAAGCCTTTTCCCCCCAAGAATTCCCTAAGACAGACAAATCTTTCACAAAGCCCAAGGTAAAACAAAATAAGAAACCAAACATGTCTTCAGCTGGCAGTTGGCCTGCTGTGTTGTAGTCCGACATGTCACAAGGATGCCACTGCATACACATTAAACTCACCAAATTAACCACTCATCCATTACTACTTATCGCTACACTGCTTCAGAATATATACTAGAAGCCTCAACACAGCAATTCTATAAGATAGTGGTAAACACAGAATCATAGAATCATTTAAGTTGGAAAAGACCTTTAAGACCATCGAGTTCAACCATTAATCTAATGCTGCCAAGTCCACCACTAAACCCTGTCCCTAAACATGTTCACAGCAGCAGCCTGTCACTCCATCCACAGCTATAATGTAAATAAGCTGATTTTTGAAGGATGCTCCATATACACATACATATCATAACTGCTGATTTTTTAAAGGACCTCTTGGAAGATTCACTAATAGTTACTTGCTCTGGCAGTAGAATAATTTTTTTTCTTTTTACCTTGGTATTTTGCAACTGCGCAAGGCTTGTGCAAGCATTTGCTAGAAGAAAATCTCCACTCAAAACAGCCATTTTATTTCCAAACTGCATATCCTTCAGCGGGCCATCGCAGGACTTGAGCTCACCAATATTCACTATTCCACGGTGCACCAGAAAGGCAGTGTGGATCAGTTCTGTAATCTCGGCCAGACTTCTTTGACTGGAAGCAAAGAAAAAGTACAATTATTTTTGATGCTTTGAATAAAATATAGACTCTTAAGGGGAAAAAAACCCAACCACATATGCTAAACAGATTTTTATGAATTATCATGTAGCTTTTCTATGTACTTCTAGAAGCCACAACCTGAAGGTGTTAAGCACAGAGAACCATCACTAAGTATTTCGAGGAAAGCCACGGGTGCCACAGGTTCCATTTGGAGGAAGGCTGCCCTTTGTTTGAATTCTTTCACAAAATAAAGCTAAGTAATCAATACAGTCCTCATGGTGCTTGCTTTTTTTGTTTTGTCTTCTAGAAGCTTGAGGGACACTGACATGAAGAAAATGCCAAGCAGAAAGTACTGATGGGAAGGAACAAAGGACACACCAGCAGGGGAGTTGCGAGCAAGCCGATCTGAACACCGTAAGAACGCTGCAGTCAATGACTGCTCAAATTGGAGTTAAATTAATACCAGGATACCTTGCAGTTCAATAATACCAAGGGGGGAAGGTGCAGGGGGGGAGAGGAGAAACAACTGAACATTTTAAAACTGTGTACTAATGATATTTCACTGGTTGTTTTAGTCAGAAGAAGCAAAGGTCATTGTCCAGCAAAGGGGCAGACCCAATTTTATTTGGATAGGTTTACAAATCTCTTCTTATTCCAACACACAGTGTGCTGCATTCTGAATTCAGGGGTTTCAGATCCCTATGAGAGGCTTGCCACAGAGGTTATGCCATAGAGGCTTGCCCTCTGTTTATTTTCATTTTTTTGGAAAAGGCATGAAAAGAGCAATTAGCACAGCCCTCTCCTCCCCTCCTCCCATAACTCAACCCTGTAGCCCCCGACAGTTAGTGGCTGTCACTCCAAGGAGCCCAGAGATGTCACCTTAGCTCAGAACTACAACAGGGCGATGAATAGACATAACAACTGAGCAGGAACAAGGGGAGGGGAAAACAGAGCAATGCACTGGAGCATCCTCTTAACGCTGAAACCTAGATACCCACAGGCCCCCCTCTTATGAAATCTTCAGGACATTCACATCTTTTCTGACCCAAGCAGTTCCCTTTATGTCATGGAGACTTCATAGACGAGCAAAACCGCAATGCATGCCCTCAACTAGACAGATGACTGAAAGGCCTTAAAGTTCAAATTAAATTGCAACCTAGTACAAAGGCATGTTACGCTGCCTGAGCTTATTCAAAAGTGGCCAAGCACTGATTCACTGAGCAACTAAACTGCTCCATACATCCACACACCTGCTGATACACGCTCAGGTTAGATTCTGCCTCCCTACCAGCACAGTACTGAGTAAATGAATACCGGTTTCCTCTGGATAGTGCATATGTGTTGCAACTGCCCCGAACGGTATTAATCTAAAGTAACCTTCTGCCCCAAATATATCTGACCTGCGAAGAGCCCCAGCAGCAACTGTTTCAGGCCAGTGAGCCGTGCCAATTAGCAAGAGAGACGAGCCAGTAAAGCCACGCAGCCTGGGCAGACAAGCAAGAGGCAGACGAGCTGGGGGGGAGAGAGGATAAACAGAGGTTCCCGACACATTTTGTCACACACAAAAAAACCAAGCTGCTTTAAAAGTTGCCTTTATAATTCACAATTTTTGCTCCATGCAGAGAAAAACAATCCGAAAACAAACCAGCCAGCCATTCTCCGTGTAGACAACAAAACTGAAGGTTGATGCTGTTTTTCAAAGTGGCAAGGGAGAAACACACAGAACCTACAGCCGCAGTATTGTAATCACGCTTGGCTCGGCTCTAACAAAGGGTTAATAAAATTTCAAACTCAGAGAAAAAGACTAACAAGACATCCCGATGCTCCTGCTGTCATTGTCAGGGCAGCCCTTGGAGGAAATGTCCATATCAATTCGGTTTATCAGATGGACAGCTGATCAACATTAAACAGACTTGCTCTGGGCAGATTGAGCCGAGCTACCTGTTATGAATAGCAATGAGAGCCCTCTGCTCCCCGCTGCCGAGCTCTGCCATTTCCGACTGCCGCAGATCCCAGGACATATGGGGATCCCTAGTGACGAGCACATAAAGCTGCAGCTAACTCAAGCGATGGCTCATTTCCCCCAGCTGAAAGCAGGCATTAATATCCCGAGGAGATCAGGTCCGCCTCTGTGACCCCCAACTATTGAAGCAAAACAACGACTGTCCTATTCCTTCATTTAATAAGCTTTTAATGAAGGAAATCAAAATCCCCTCTTCGACTTTAGCATCGCTCTTCATGAAAAGGTTACACAAATACATCAGTGTCATGCTTTCCAAATGCTCAGGATCTGGATGTTTTCATTTCTTTTTCTATAATCCGTTTGTTCTCCAAACGGTATTCATATTATCTGTGCTAATGAGAGAACCATATTAGGCAGATAATCTGCATCTAATTCTGATTTTATACACCACTTTTCCACCCTCCCTCTCTAGCAAACTAAAAATCTAAGAACCAAAGCTATTGCAGAAATCCCAGGCAATAGATTTCTTAACGTTTTCTGTGATAACCCCCACAACACCCAAGCGCAACTAAGAAGTTCACAGTGCTGCTACAGATACAGGAGAGTGCTT
>VYXH01007860.1:24718-52493 GCA_013397275.1 Burhinus bistriatus
CCCCCCCCCCCCCCCCCCGAAGTTGCTATTGAATGGCTAAAGCAATACTACATACAGCTTTCTCGATCTGAAGCACAATTCAGTGATTAAGTAATTCTGTATTTGAAAGCATCTAGTCCCCAAATTAAATTAATGTTTACACAATGCTGGACTTACAACAACATATGACAGAGTACAAAAGCAGAAACAACAGGGCAACAGGATTACAAACTCCTCCTGCTTCCACCCTTTTTTTGCTCCAGAACCCATGCTCACACAACAAAGAAGTGGTTGCCACAAGAATTACTTACATAGCAAGGTAGCACTGAGAAAACAGTCAACATTTTTAAAACACACGAAGGCTTCAAATGGAAGCAGGCTAAGAATAAGGAATGCTTTTTCACCAAATGCCAACATACTTCCATCTGTCTTTCACAGCCTTCGCCACTGAAGCAAGAACTCCCTGCAAACCATCACCAATTGCCCTAGAGACTCCATGTACAGACATCATGTTTCAAGAAATTAGACCGTTCTGAGCTCCGCATGTCCCTTAATCTCCTTTTCTTTCTTCCCTTCCAAAAATCAACCTACACACAGTAATGTCATTCCAAAGAGAGGGGTACAGAAGCTTGGACAGTACCAGGGAGACCTTACTAAAAAGTTTTGATGGGTCACAGTCAAACAGGCACAAGTTCCACTGTTAGGTGCATTGTTTAAGCAGAGTTGATTGTGAAACACAGCTCTCCCGCCTTCTACCCTCTCAACTAAGAGAATCCCAGAATTGTTGAGGCTGGAAGGGACCCTCTGGAGGCCATCTGGTCCAA
Source organism: Burhinus bistriatus (assembly GCA_013397275.1). Taxonomy (NCBI): domain Eukaryota; kingdom Metazoa; phylum Chordata; class Aves; order Charadriiformes; family Burhinidae; genus Burhinus; species Burhinus bistriatus. Next base: position 25,522 of record VYXH01007860.1, read on the forward strand.
CCCCTCTGCTCAAGCAGGGCCACCTAGAGACAGTTGCCCAGGACGGTGTCCAGACGGCTTTTGAACATCTCTGAGGATGGAGATTCCACAATGCCTTTGGGCAACCTGACAACAGGACATATTGGCTCATTACCCTTTCAAGCCAATTACTATCTACGACTTCAGTTAATACTTTACCTTCCAGTCTTTGATAAGATCCTCAGACTTGTTCTGGCTGCTTTTCTTTTTTTTTGCTCTACTCCATGAAAAATCTGAATTTACAGACTTTTCTTGCCTGTGGTGTGTAAAAGGGAACAGCATGTAAGTTGCCTCTTGTTTTTCTGCTCTTGACTCCTTGTTCCTGCAAGTTTAGTACCAGTGTAACTAACCTAAATCTCTGTAAAATGCTTGGTATAAAATATCTCTTAGGTTACGAGTTCCTCAAGCTGTAAATGTTATCCTGGAAAGTACAAAGAAAACACTAACTTCACAAGTAATTAAAAAACTCTTCAGCAAGGTCGACTGGAGCTATATTGGCTCTAGGACTGTGAAACACCAGCTTGCAGGAAGATACTAGAAAAATGTAAAATTAAGTTATATAGCATCCTGCAATAAGAAAAACAAGTGCAATTTCTATTCTTCTTTGCTCCCCTACCCCAATGAAGTCACACCCATCATTGACATTCAAGTATGTTTTTGTGAACTTTGATAAACTGCTGAGCATACTTCAAGAAATCTTTTATATCTGCCCTTATAAACTAATGCTGTAGCTGCAACGCCCTGCTGCTGCGACGCCAAGGTAAGGAAAACAGGTTTTGTAGAAACCCCACACTGATACAGGCACATGTGTAGAGAAAAATAAAGAACCAATGGAGAAACTTTGTAAATATGCTTCTCTCTCAAAAAATTAATTGTTTTGGATTAAAATTTCCTATTTGTATGCCTAGGAGTCTGCCTCATCACTGTATCACTGTTACTAATGGTCTTATTATGGAGATGAACATCTCATGCAGAATTCAACACAAATTTTAAAGCCTACACAAAACTGTATGAAATGGTAAGGAGGATTGGCAAAATATTGAAACAGAATTCTGTGGAAACAAAATAGGTTTTGACAGTAAATTTCCTATGCAACTGCCTAAAATTAATTTTGCAGCGTTCCTTCCTGGCATCTTGAATATCCTCTTTGTTGTTTGTGTTATCTTTAAGGACCTGCAGCAATGAAACATTAGCCAGTACAATCTCCTTAAGAGTTCTTATAAGTACCTTCAGTCCCTAATTTCAAGTCCTACTCTAAAAAGAAATAATAGCATTTTGCAAAACATATGATAAAATAGAAACATTAAATTGCGCAATTGTATTGCTGTGAACAAAAGAGTACTTCAGCTGAAAAACTCCACTGCAATACTTGCAATGGAAACTCAAGCTCTCAGTAACAGCATGAAAACTTGAGTCAGTTTACCTTTCATTATCAGCTAACCGTCAGAAATACACTGACCTGCTCAAAGGATGACAGGTTATGCAAAGAGTCATTTAATAATTTAAAATGTTAATAGTAGACATAATATTTCTCAGAAATGGACCAAATACTTAAATTAGCCACTAAAATCCATATTCTAAAATTTTCAGCAATTGAAGCAACTGCAATGAACGAAGACAACGGAACTGACAGATCAAAAATTCTTTAAGAACTCTTATCATTGAACCTTTGAAGTGACTAACAACATACATCCAAGATTTGAACATTTCCTCTGTGACTGTCAATCCATTAGTTTCCCTTCGATACACAAAGGATTAATTTGTAATTAATTGTAGAGCCTTAAATTTGGGATTTAAAAAAAATAAACACATAAAAAATACCAGCATCCATTCAATTTCAGTGACAACTATACTAATCTATATATACCTATGAATCTGAAAAATGAAATAATTCTTGAGTGGAAGATTACATATGAAAAAGCACTAGCTAAAGAATTAAAGTAATAATCTTAAGCACTGACAATGTATTTGGGCAGAACTTGGTATCTGATTTTACTTTTTTTGCAACCAATGAACAGAAAGAAAAACCTCTGGAAAGACAAGAAGGTACACACACTAAATTCAAGTTCATGCTGTATGCTCTGGTCATCGTGCTGCACCAAGATAACCCACTTAGTTATGCAGCAAGAAAGGGCTGGGATTTTTAGAGTTCATTTTCCCAATCACCTGTCAAAGTCAACCCCGCAGTTAATAAAACCACAATTAAAGGAACACTGTGTAGTGAGTAACAAATAGCATCATGGTGATGGAAAGTCTTATTCTCATCTTCTGCATTTAGTCTCTTTTACAGGAAATTAAAGGGCGGGGAAGGTGTTTAAACTAGTCAACATGTATGGTAGGTGCTGCGGTTTCACTAACAGGAAAAATGTTCACGATAAAGCAGCACACTTAAACACAGCACCAATTATTCATTGCATGATCATGACCTGTGTATCTGTTATCCAGCAGAAAACATCTATCCACTGTTAGCCTTTAACAACGTCAGAGACTAAGACTTCTGTGGTTCCTCCTCTCTTGGCCACTAAGCTACTGTAAGGGCATCTTCCACCTGAGGGATGAAGTTGAATGACATAAATTCTATGAAGTTTATTGAGTGTGCTGGTTAACTGCATTCCTGTCAATCAATTTATTTTTAAACTGGCTACATATCTTACCTCTTTCATCTCCTTCCCTTACTAGCATCACAAAGTTTTTCAAGTAAAACCATACTCCTTCATGTATTTTTCCTTCTTTATTCTTGAAAAGATCTTACATTTTCGTTTATCTCCCCCACCACTGAATATTGCTTAATTTCTTTCCCTCTAATTTGTCTTAGTAAGCTCTTCCCTCAGCCCATTATAGGATTTGAAAAAGTTTTCTGATTTTTAGTGGGCAGATGTTCACTTGAATTCAGCAAGCCAGTTTCGCTAAGCATTGTGGGTGGTCGGCAGTGGTGGGGAAAGGGACAACTGAAGTCAGGCTCCTGTTCCTTTTCTTAATGTAGGAATTATGAATAAGAGTTTCGGCAGTCTTGACTTCACTAATAATTAATTTAGGTCTACCATAGAACAACCAATTCCCCCTTTGTACTCCAGAGAGCAACATGAAACTTAACCAATTTATATCAGTTTCCAACTAGTGTCACTGATGTGCAAAGATGGCCACCGCTGTTTCACTACAGCGTAGCTAGGAGCCCTCAAGCCTTGGAGCCAGCTGCCTGCACTGAACTGCATCATCTCCAGGCAAAATGAAGCCCTAACTGGTGAACTTCAGGGTCTGAAGGCTCTGTTTGGCTTACTCCTGTATTGGGTACCAGTGTCCAGCAAAGTAACAGTGATCACAGTCTACAGTACAGCACACCTTGCTCGTGCTGGATGGCACCATCACCGCAATTCCCCTTTCAATGTGCACAGGCTAAAAGAAAATATTCCCAGCCTGGAAGCAAAAGCATCAATTCTGTGAAGCAGGTGAGAGAATCTAGACAAAGACCCGGTCAGAATCGCTACCCCACGTTCAGTTTGGGGCGGGGGGGGAAGCGTTAATCAGAGAAGCCAGCAGAAGAATACCGCCAGATTCACTAAGTCAAACTGATGTTTTCCAGGACTTGGAGGCAGACGTGCAGGCTGGGACCACTAAAGAAGGGAACATCAAGAGGAAGCCTGCACAGTAAGAAGTATCTCATCATTGCAAGGCCTAGAAAATCAGTGACAACCCAGCTGAGTGAACAGATGAGGAGCAGGCGGGCTAGGCTGACAAGGTAAGAATCCAGATACGCTTGCCATAAAGACAGTTCTTGTCATGTTAGGACTTCTACGGCGACAAGGATGCAAAGGACAGGTATTTAAAGAATATTTGCACTGCTCAAACCAGATGTGAGGAGTGGTAGCAAGCCCAGGTATGTTTTTAAAGCCCCACAGACAACGATATCAGAAACTTAAATAGCTTCACATCTTACTTCCCATGTTACAGATTTCATTAGCACTAGAAAGTGTTAAAAAGGGAGACATCTATTACTTTTCCTTTTCTTATAGACCCTTTCTACACTGCTAAGGAGGAAGAAGTAGACTCTAGACATGAGCCCGTAGTTACATAAGTATTGGTACAGAAAAAAGTGGCTTTACAGTTGAGGGGTTTTTTGTTTTGGTTTGGTTTTTTTGCTTGTTTTGGGTTTTGTTCGTTTGTTTAAAGGAGGGCTGGCTAGCTTAACCTAATTAATCAAACCAGAGGAAAAAAACAAGAATATTCCTGAAGATGTGAAGAAAAAAAATTAGTAAGATATCTGGAAAATGAGATTTCTTGGATTACTTGAACACCAATGCTAAGAAATCACGTAATAAAAACTGGAGCTACTCATTTATAAGCATGTTGTCAAATTTATTAAAATTTGGCATTTTTAAAATCACATACCATAATTCCTATTTTAAAATCACTGGTTATCCCTATGGGAAGATTCACATTTCCCAAATGAAGTAAAGCTGCCAAATGCAATGTTGTCTTTTTATAAGGCAATTATCAAGACTTAAACTTCTAATAAATAAAAGACAAGTTGAAATTCTAGTTGGTCTTCACTATAGATTATATTAACAGCCATGTAGACCATATGAAGTACTACATCAAGTCACAGCAAGAGCTAAGATGTTTAGTTCTTTAAAGAGCTACTTCTCTCATTTTGTAAATAATGATGCTGATATTACATGATACTACTGAATACTCCGAATAACGTATATCGGCAATATAATGTATTGCCACTATCTTGAATTTCTAAAAGGAAATTTCCTACCTCAAGAAATGTTGCATTCAACTTGAATTCTCTATTAAAAATCTAATTTGCTACAAAGAGTTCACATCAGAACTAAAAATTTAGGTACAAGTGAACATGATCTCAATACATTTGTTATATGAACACAGCATAATCAAAACCACAGCAGTATACAAGCACTCTTTATAAATATGACATAATATTCAGAAGCATGTAATATTATACATAAGCAATATTTTCAATGATAAAACAAGCTGAATCAGTTAGATTAATTAATCAGAAAAATGTGACTACTTTTTCAAAACTATTCAAGAATATTTTGCTATATGACCAAATAGCCACAATTCCCCAGTTAAAAAGACTAAGCTGATTAAAAACAAAACAAAAAGCCAAAAAATCATGGCTTAGATGACCAAACCAGCTCCAATTCCTTCCCTCTCTAGCTCAAACAAACTGGAAAACTGATAGCAAAAAATGCAAACCAGAGACACTAGGCAAGGAATAAAACTGATAAAGAAACGAATGTGATTCTGTGAATGAGAAAACGTAGAGATGGGCAGGAAGCTGAGCAAAGGCAATTTAAAATGGGTATACTAAAAAAAACCTCAAAGCCAAAAAGAATTTTAAGAACTGCATTGGTCCATTAGGTAAGGGTGGGCAGAAACATAACAACACCAAGGCAAAAGATTTTAGAAAGCCTGTTATATTTTTAAGCAATATATTTACACAAGCAGACAGAAATATCTTCTAGCTCAGTAGTGAATAATAAGGCTCATGAACAGCAGCAGTGGTTAAGATTTTATAGTCAGTAGGTCCACAGAACTTGCACTCAGGAAGGAAGGTAACAGAAAAGGAATGACATAGCTGATAAACAGCAAAGATAATGAATCATCCTCAATACAGAGTCAACTGAGCTAGTCCAATATGCTTTACTCAAGTAAAAATATGCATTGCAAAAAAAAGATCAGTCAAAAGATCTCAGCTAGAATTACAGAAAGCAGACCACATACATACAGGACTAGGGACTCTGTCAGGAAGAAAACACTGAAGGTTTGGAAAAGGGTGGAAGAAGGGTGAAGAAACAGATCATCCCAAATAATCGGCTAAAATACAGGATACCACTGTGGTCAAAAAGGTTAACAGGATCCATTGATGATTTAAAGGAAGAATACCAGCAAAAGTAGTGTTTCTGTCAACCCTGGGTTTCCGATGCCGGTAAAACTAATTACTGGTAAATTTCATTCAGGAATAATTTGGGAAAGCAGGAAAAAGTTTAGAAAAGAGTCACACTAACAGAGTAAAAGAAAACATACAAAGTGAGAAACTAAATCCGTTTAACGTACAGAGAAGGGTGATATTCAATCTGTAGACTGACTCAGTCACAGCCATGTAACGAGGGTTTAAGTATCTCCACTACAGAAAAAAAAAAAAAAAAAAAAAACAGGAATAGAAGTTAGAGAGGGCAGGATGAAGGCAATCNGAAAACGCTCAGATTATCAAGCAAAGATAAAATAAGATCCAGTAGCTTGAACCTAAGCAAATCCAGAGAGGACTAAGGTGAAGGCTCTTGCCAAAAGCTATTGCAAAAGAGTAATGACGGATTCTCCAACAATGGCACAAGTGAAGGCAGTATCTGATGAAATCCTATTTAAGCACATGTATTAGACCTGATTAAAGTTGGGAAATCCTATGGCCCGTTTTGTATTGCAAGCCAATCTGACTAGCAAAACGATGTCTCTTGGTTATTCATGTATTCATGAACCATAAAACCAAGGGAAGGAAACTTTTCAGAAAATAAACAAAAGACAACTTAGATTTGGCAGCAGTTAATGTTGGTCCCTGTATCTGAAAACTTACTATTGGGCAGCAGCCCATTTTCTTTTAAGGAGGTATAGATGCTTTCAGCACTGGGACTTCCGAATGCATCTATTTCAGCCACCTTACTCAGGAGACACGTCAAACCCAGAGCAACTTTGGCCATTACAGTTACCGCCCATTCCCAGTGCAGAAGTATCCAAAGCCACCAGCAGGGTGGGAACCACAGGTATATTGAGTTTAATCCTATCTTACTGCATGTAGAAAATAAACATGTCAAAATTAATTTTAAGCAAGTTTTGCAAGAGGAAACAACCTATGTTCAGGATTCACGTCTGTGTCTACACATTTAGGTATCTACGTTGGTAATGCAATGTATTTGGCACTGTACTAACCTGGGAATACATACAAGTATTCCCACAAAAATCAGGAGATAAAGAAAACCAGAGCCTATCTACAAAATTATTTTATGTATATAAGGGTGTGTATTCTACCTAAGTATACATATTTTCTTTAATTACAGTTTTCCATATAACCATTAGGGGGTTCTAGCCATGCAAGTCACATTTATTAAAGGCAGCATGTCAAATAAGAGTTGACAATTACAGGCTATATCAATACACATTATGCCAGATGGTAATGAGCCATACACAAAGGGCCAGCCATCCAAAATAATCACACCATTTTCCACAGAAATGTTGAAGAGGTTATGGTTTATTACACAGTGCTCATTAGATATACAGTGGCAGCATTAGCAATTTTTCCTTCATTTGTGTCTCATTTAAGACTCTGCCCCCACAAGCCCATTCAAATTAGTACACAAGGTTAAAATCATTATGGTCAGAGGGAAAAAAAATTAAGTTGTATTTTTGTTTTACAGTAATGGTGGATCAAAGGTCCCCGGAATCTGTTATTCTCTCAACTATTATCTAACACAGGATACTAAAAAGAATGAAATTCACTGTCATTTGCCGTGAAGAAAGATAGTCTATTTTAAATGAGCAAACTCTATATTATTTAATTAATAACACTGAGTGAAAACAACAGTTAGGTTGTGACACAAAGTGACAAAAGTCGTAAAACTAGAAGCTGAAATTGAACTTTCAGCCTTGGCTTTGACTTTCTCATCTGCTTTTCAATATGCTGCTTTAGCAGCACAGAAATATTTAAGTGTCTAAAAGGCAACTTATCCTTCACAGCAGGTTGGAAAAACAGTTGTCTCAAATAACTAGAGTGCCATCTCTGAGAAAACACCTATAAGATACGATTTAAAGTACCTTTCTACCCAGCTGCATGTGTTGACTTCCAGCTAGAAAATGACTGTTGGAAACATTTATTTTCATGCCTTTCTGTGTTTATAGGAGGTATGTGGGTGAAAAGATGTTATGGGGCAAATGTGAATATTTGTCAGCACAAGCAAGGATATGTTTATTGCTTAAAAACATACCGATGTCTCCCAAACTCCAAGTGACAGCCAGAATTTTCAAGTCATAAAACTGTGAGAGAGGGGGAGGATTTGAGCACTGGACATGCCACCTTACAACATGACTGCAGGGAATGGGTTTTTCAGCCCAAGCTCCTCTTTTGAAGCATGCAGAGCATCACTCGGAAATCTGGGTCTTGCATCAGGCAGCCAGCCGGCTCACAAGACCAGGGTGTCCTTACACCTCCTTCCCCGACCACTCCTGCTGAGCTATTCTGCCGTTACACAAAATGCTGAATTATTCATTCAGCCAGATGGCAAGAGAGTGGAAAAAAAATCAGTCAGTCTCCAGGAGCTTACAGAAGAGAAAGGTGGGACACCTGGACTCCAGTTCCTGCTCCACAAAGTTACTGGGAGGGAAACAACATTACATATTTGGGCATTCCTGACCTCGGCACCCTATACCCTTGTGTGAAGAGGATTTTTTTGAAAATTCAGACAGAGGAGTACTGGGAATCTGCATCCTTTCAAATACTTGAGGGAGCCAAGCCTGGACTTCCTGCAGCCTCAGTGAATGCTTAGTCAGTGGCTAAAGAACACGGAGCAGTGTTAACAGCACATCTCCAGCTTGGGAATCCCACCTAGATAATTTCCTAGTCAAACTAGCCAGCAAATCTTGTCTGTGTTTTACAATTGCTTGAAAGACAAAAAGTATGTTTTATTTAATATGGTCTTTAAAAAAAAAAAAAGCTTACAAAATTAAAAAGAATTCCATTAATTCCAGGAAATTCAAGTCTATGATAGCTGAACAGGTACTCTGATAACTAAACACAGTAAACAGGTTTCTATCAACAACAATGTTTTGCATTAAGCTTGTTCTACCACCTGCCATTTGTACAGTTCATTTTGTTACTGACAAAACTACTTATCCCAACAAGGTGGCATTTTTGCAGGCAGACACCAGCAAATATGAAACAGATATGAAACCTGTGCAACAAACCCAAGCCCCTGATTCATTATAAAAATCAAAAGGGCATCAGGCTAATTTAAAGGTCTAAGCAGAACATAGCAAACATTATGCAAAAGTTTTATATATTTTCACGCTAAGTTTCCAGACAATTCAGAGTAGGTTTAAATTCTCTAATGTTGATTCAAAAATGGAAGCCCAGTGGCCAATTCCAAGAAAGCTGATCACACGCAAGCCCACCTCTGCACAACTACCAGTGGTCTAGAAACAACAGAACCACCACTGTTTGCTTAAAACAGCAGTGCTGTATTTTTAAAAACTGAAGGTACACAAGAAGATATTTGAACCTGATAGGGTGGAAGAACAGCAAGCCAAAAGAAGAGTTTAAAATGGATCTAGCATAAAGGTCTTCTTTCTGGCTTACTGAAGCGAGCAAGGTGCAGGTATTGTAAACAGAAGTCTAAAAAAAGCAAGATAGGAAGTGATCAAAAGCTTTGGCAACAGTTGCTATAGCATGGCATTGGAAAAAATAGGATGGTAGGATATACGATGCAAGGAAAGACAGTAAGACTCAGAAAGTTATGTTGATAAAAAAACTCAAAAGATGAGGTACGAACTAAAGGATTAATTTGTGGATTGGATGACAGTGCTGTCACCAAAGCAGAAATCAAAAGGAACACGATGATGGAGAAAATCACATATTTCATTATGGAAATGATCGAGATTCCTTCCCTTATGACAGCAGCATGTGTCAGCCAGACTGCTTATGGAACGACTAGGCACCACACAGGATGCCCATCCATCCAGGATTACCCAGATTTGGTCTACAGGCCCTTGACAACAAGTATCCTCCAATTATATCTCGTACAACTATTCCATAACAAATTTCATATCATGGTTTAAAAATCATTTTGACTATTATGTGTTTTATTTAAATATTAAATATTTAAATACTTGCAGTAAAACCAACTGCAAGGATATGAAGGGAAATAAAAGGTCTCACTTGCAGCTAAAGGGAAGAAACAGGCTACTAACAATTTTATGACCATACTTTCTCTTACCTTATATTAGCTGTTTCTCAGCCCTCCAAGACTTTGAAGCATGGCTATCATTTTATTTGCAATGACTGTGGGAGACAGTTTGAACCAACATAACAGAAATTCCCATTACTGTAGACTGTCAACTACGCGGAGACCGCCAGCATGACTTATCACTCCAAGTGTTTCTCGGAAATATCTCTGAAGAGTTTGTGTATAATTGTATTCAATGTAGCTGAAAGTTAAGGTGCAGTAACCTTGACATTAAAGCTCTGCTACTAATGACACTTGAAATACACAGAACCTTTTTATGCGAGAGAAAAGAAGGTAACCTTTTTTATGCAGTGAAGAACGAACACTTGATAAATGAGCAGCCCTGTTAAGAGAATAGATTGTTCATATGTCTAACTGCACAGGAAAAAGGCATTAAAAAATAAAATGTGAAACACCAGAATACAGTGTACCAGAGAGGGTTGGGTTTTATTTTACATATATAAATATATACTTTTTTATCATGCTTACATAAAACATACTGTATATTCTGAAATAAAAATAAATAGCCAACTCACTGGGCGGGGGGGGGAATCAAAACATACACTGCTTGTGCAACCACAGACACCTCATACTATCAAGGAAACCTGCCCTATTCTGAACAGCTCTAACTACATTTATGTTAGTCAGCAATTAAAAGTATGGTTACCACACCTGCTCCCCTCTCCCCTCCTGAACTTTCAATGTTCAGAATTGGATAGGGACATTAATACCATATATTAAAATGGTTTATTATAGGAATGTTTTTGCTTTCCACAAAGCAGAAGCATGCAGCAGATGGATATTGCCTGCCATGTACAAGGAACGAGACTAATAGCTAAAGGGAGACGGCAGACTTCTTGGAGACCTTGCCCCTTACACCAGGTGTGTTGACAGAATTGCCAGCAGGGAAAGGATAATAAACCTTTTGGAGCAAGGCAATGACTGCTGCTTCTGGGACCATACCAGCATAGTAACAAGCATTTGGTGGTGTTGATGCCTGCAAAGTTTTATCATTACTATTAGTAAATATTTTATGCAAATAAAGTCTCGTGTCATATTGAGAAAATGTGTCTTTTGATGAAAAAAACCTACCTATTATTATACCATGGGCATAATTTTCATCTATTTTTACCTTATTTACATCAGTTCCATAAGGTACCTGAAAATCTCATGCTTTCATTTTTTGGTCCTTTCATCCCAGAATGATTCAGTTGATACATTTTAATAAGGGGTAAAATGACATCAACCAATTCAAGCAACATTAACCCCAAGTGAGTGATGGTGGAGAGGCAGCTATATGCTAATAAACCACCTTCAAGAACAAACTTAATTTCTGCAGAATTCCTACCCGAGTCCACAAAATATTGATTGGAGCCACTACTGTAGTTTTGCTAAAATTCAATTTGCTGACTGGAACAGCACATGAATTTAGCTAAACTTTTTATATTGGTTTTTTTTTGTTGCATGGTTATCAGAAGCCAGAAGGAAATTTCAGCTATAAAAGACTGAAGTAAGCTTTCCACAGAACACTGTTTTCGTTAAACATAACAATATGAGAAAGAAATCAGACATATTGTACAATATCTGAAATTTCCTTATGTTTCTTCTCTTTCTGGAAATATTATATGCATAATTTATTTGGCTGCATCTTCTCTTTCCACAAAAAATTCCATAAATTTGGCCAAGTCTTTTGAAAAATTAAAAGCTACAACTGCAAATACTTTAATGGACTTCAAGAGCTGGGCAATCAAGCTCCCAAAATCTCCTGTGCACCAAACATGCTCCATAATCACGCTGTCAGTGCTGATCAGAAGTTTTCAGTTGTCACAAACCCTAGAAAAACACATGACCTTTCCAATTTCTCTTTTGACTGCCTAAGCACCTTCTCAAATACAACATGGTTAGAATACCATGTTGCATTCATATCCTTGAAATCTTTATCCCTAACTCCTTATTCCTCTTCTCAAATCACTGATCACTATCATGCATATTTCTAGCAACTTAAACTCAGAATGCAACCATTATCTCCAAATCCGGACTTGCTAGTCCTGCAATCCATCCGCACCTAAAACCTCTTACCTTAAGTAACAACTTAACCTTCCTCTTATTCCAATAGCCAAGGTGCAACATAACAAGGACTAATGTTCTCCATTCCAATCTACTGAAATATCACCTCAGGCCCATTGAAAATGTTTCTATAAAGATGATTCACTTTTATTAATGAGTCATTTCCATCAGGTTAATTCTTGCTGTTGTTCTTCAGTAATTTCTCTTCCATTACTGCATCAAATAAAAAACCACTTTGCTTGTGAAGATGAAGATCTACCATACGAAGATGTCAGCATGCAATTTTATTTTACAGTCAATGTCTACTTAAAAGGGAGTTAGTCCAAAAATTTGTTTCTCCCAATCCAGCTGTCATCCCCTGAAGAAAATTGAGTTTCTGAAATACAGAATTTGTGATTTTACATTCTCTACCAGAATTCAACTTAGAACACTTTCTCCCCACCTTCAAAAAGAAAACAAACCACCACCAACAACAACAACAAAAAAACCCCACAAAAGGTTCTTAGGCAATCTTCTCTTGCTTCTCTTTCTGTTTTTCATGCCAAAGAAAATTTCTTATTACCTCGAACAACCCTGGCTATAGCACTACAATAAGCAGTAACTTCTCTTTCCTTATATTTTCCATATCTAGCTGCCCACCTTTATTTTGGACTATATTACAAATAACCAAGCTTCTCTGACCAGCAACACAATGCCCTGTCTACACCACCTGCAATAATATGCTGGGTTTTTTTTAAATTATTGTTTGCTTTAGAAGCACCTCAGAGCTGTCAAATTTCACATGAAAATCTACTGAAAGTTAAAGGCCAGATATCAGTGAAGTGATAAGAAATACTCATTCACTTAATGTATAATATGATCAGGGTCCAGAACATGCTGTTATTTCAAGTGGAAGAGAATGGATGTCGTATAGTCTTTATACAGTCTCATGAACTCTAAGCAAAAAAGGATACTTTCTGAGCCAGAAGGGCATCGCTCATTAGCAGTCAGGCCTGCTCTTATTTATACTCAACCCCAAAGCAATCTGTTACCACCATAGAAACAACATATCCCCCATACATATCCCAAATATGCCAAAGATCAGTATATATTTTTATATACATATACTTGGGGACTATAATGAAGACCTTCTCCTCAACTCTATCCCAGCAGATGAAAGACTTTATAATCTCTTCAGTTACATTATATCAGAGTACCAATTGAATCATATTAAGAAAATAAATTAATTGGTACAGTAAGCCTTGTAATACTTCATGTTGCTACAATTTTCCGAGTATTGCAGAAATTTGTATTGAAATCGCATAATTGCATTTTAAAATTTGTCAAGGGAGAAGTTAATAGGTTGTGCCTGGGAAGAGGACAGCTGGTACTTCAGCAGATGGGAAAGCATGGGAGATATTTTGGGACTGTAGGACAAATAAATTACATCAATACAGTTACTCAAGAACTTGCTGTGAAGCAACTGGTCATATTGACATCATATTTCTGAGGGATAAGCAGCCCCCAGAGCTGCTGTGTGCTTTCATCACTGCACTGGATTGCGCTTGGGTGATGGCTGGAAATTTCTCTTCACGAATACTATTTCATTTTTTTTTTAAAGAAAATGTGAAAGTTCTCAAGCAGAGCAAGAGACAGATCTTTACAGAAAACCACCAAAGAACAGCTCTGGTGAAATGCTCTGGTGCGTAGAGATGTCATGCCCCAGGAAGGCTGTGCTAGGTCTTGTTACCCACACGTCATCTGGCTTTTCTCTGAAAAGTTCCCACTAGGGTGAAGGCAGGACTTTGTTCCTCCCACAGCTGCTCCTGACCCACTGCAGAATTTCAGCAGTGCTGCTCTGGTTTTGTACGTGGGAGGAGGAAGCTCCAGGAAAAGGGTGGGCTGGACAGACAGACAGCAGGCAGAGTTATGGTTTCTCCAAGGTAAGCAATCCCTGCTGTGCTTTCTATGATACTGAAAATTACCTGCTTGTTAAAAAACAAAAAAAATCCGTTTGTAATGTACATACTGAGTTTACATTGCTCAGCTATCTAGCACTAAACAGACTTATTTTGAACAAGATTTGAGTCCATAACTCTGCAGAGTCTTTGATTAGCTTTAATGCAGTGCCTTTTGATTTATTCTACAACGTAAGGAGAGGACCTTTTCTTATTCAACACATAATTGCTGTATTTGCACATGCTGTGTATGCTGAAAACAATAAAAAGTTAATGAAGAAAAGCACCGGTTGCAATGAATTAGTAATATTGTTAGATTTGTATTTGGAGTTGATTTTTATTGTGGTGGGTGGATGATCAATAGGAATATGTAATCAAGTTGTATGTGTTTTTCGTCTCCTGAGACTCATCTTGTAAATGAGAAGAAGAATCTCACAGGATTTATCCTGGAGAGCAAAAACTAAATAGAATAATTTAGAATAATCACTTAGATTTCCCCTCACTAAAAGCTAAGTGAAAGCTACCAAGGATTGGGAAACAAAATTTTATAATCTTGAAGAAATGTGTAAGATATCACTGCTCATATTTTGACATACTTTTTCCTTTATGTTTAAAACAATTTTGTCAAGAACATTGTACTTCTTAATGTACTTAGATATTGAATATTTTAGGACCATGCATTTTCTCTACCAGCTAATTAGCTAAGCTTCCGAAGTACATGCTAGTTGGGATACTGCACCTTCGCTGAAAGCCAGCCTTCCAGAAGACAGGAATAAGAACAGTAAGTCCCAAAGGAAATCATTTTTATGATAAAGAGTCCTAATGTGCCCCAGTAAAGGTGAGGATTGATTGTTATGGCCTATTGTTACTATAATTAGAAGTCAAACACCAATTAGCAGTTCCATTAATAAGATTAATCTCTGCAATATCTGCAGCTGAGACCCAGGGCTTGTGTGCAATAAGCCAGTGTGAATTTAAAGTGCAACAGCTATTCTCCACTAGAACTCCCAGTTTGAACACTTAGACCAGACAAAAGAAAAAAAGCTCTGCCTTCTTTGAGTGAGTTCCTACATACACTATTGGTCTTAATACATTTTTCTAATTTCTTAGTTTTTATTCTGTTTAAACACATTTTATCATGATTTACATCACTGATAGGGATAGGTGCAAGGCAGCATGAAGTCTCCCAAACTCTGGTTCACAGCTATCCCTCTGCATTGCACCAGGTGAGGGTAAATCTAATTTAGTTTTCCATTACTAGTAAACTCTGTCAAGTAGTAATGGAAAAAACCCCCAAGTTCTTACCAATATGGAAATACTCTTCACCCAACAGGAATCCATGATAGAGTTAGGCATCATTTATTTACTTCAAAATATGAAAGTAAGAAACAATATCCCCAGTTAATACACTATACAGTTCACAGTACAGAAACTGAAAGAAAGGCGAGGTCTGAAGATAAAGTAAAAAGTCACATACTCATGCTCTTTGTATTTTTGTGGGTACCAAAATCATCATTTGTATGGTCATTCTTTGATTTTATTTCATCTGAGTTTGTCTTTTACAATAACTCTCAAACAGAGTTTGTCCACAGATAAACATACACCATGCAAGGTAGAAAGAAGGCTTCTATAAAATTTAGGAGCAAACAGGTCAAGACAACCTCTAAGTGTCACTCTCACTGTAACCATACAATTAATCTCATCTTCACCAAAATTTACTCATGGTTGCCATGGCTTATTAGCCAAGAGGCTTTGTAATGAATGGATTTGCATTTTTCTTTCTTCTTTTTAAAGGGAGACCATCTGATTTCTTCGCATAGAACTACTAATTAATTGAATATGTGGAGACACATTTCAGTCGGAAAGCATTTAAACAATTATTAAAAATTACAAACATCTTTAAGCTTGTCTACAGTAGAAAGAATTTGCTGGCAAAACTTTACTGGTGAGCTGAGCAAGTGAAGATATAGCTTACACAGTAAAAGACCTCCTTTGTCAGAGTAACATTTACCTGTTCTTAAACCAGAAGGTAGCCCTTTGCTATTGTAGTCATCTACTCCAGTTGGAGATGTGACAGTCTTCCGAGTCACGAACCACATTATCTCTCAGCTGTTTGGTCGCACTCACACAGACAGGACAGAGGCTACTTGCCAATAACTGGAGCTCAGCAAATGCAGAGCCCAAGGTGCACGTCCTTGTGAAGCATTTATTCTGTTTATCACTTGAAGTGGAACACCTTTTACATTTTAACAATTTCCAGAGAAGGTGTGCTCACACCTCATACGCTATTACGCTAAATACAGAAAGCGGAGTATTGCCATTTCAGATCGCTCTCAACCATAATATCCCAGTTCAACTGTAGTCCAGGACACATACAGAAGTAAAGTCAACAAACCAATGTCCATTTGTGTAAATTTGTGCAGATTGCAAGTCTTAAAAGCATGCTATAACAAGGATATAACCTCCACACTTTTGACTTTGCTAGTCCATATTAACCTTTACAGACTGAAGTTGTCCAAGGATCATCTTCACGTAGCTTCAATTCCCTGGAGGCAGCCTGATTGCCTTTCATGCATACAGTAATTAAAGACTGCTCTAACAAGCACAGCATCATCTCTGTTACGCCTGCCATGGCATGGGTTTTGGAGAAAGAACAGACAGAGCTGCAGATGGCGAGCTGTCACCTATGAGAAATGGAAGAGATTCCTAGTGTCCCCACTACTACACAGCAACTTTTGGTGGCATATCCCTAAGACAGACAAGACTTTAATGCTTGTGTTCTCATAGTAGGCCTTGACACGGCCCACGTTACTAATTCTGAAAAACTTGTGATGGAAAGTTCTTTCGATATTTCAGCTCTCAAATGACTTTAAGGACACCTGACAGGCTAGATTATGCCAACATCAGTGTGGCTTCTTTTGAGACACATATTCATGAATGCACACCATCTACAGCATCAAACACAGAGCATGAGGCTAAAGGCAGGAGGTAGAAAGTTCACTCATCTGTTTAAAACACATTTTGATTATCACCTTGTGAACACGACCGTGTTCTTGAAAGACCTGACCTTCATGAAGAAAGGTAGATGAGTCTGACCTCATTGCCGACTCTGCTTTGAGCAGGAGGTTGGTCTACAGAGCTTCTGAGATCCCTTGCAACTTGAATTATTCTGTGAACCTAGATGGAGTATCAACAGCACTTGGTTTACCCCGAAAGGAGGATAATGGAATGTTAAACCTTCTCTGAAGATGGTGGAAAGCTCTTTCGAATCCAGGGGAAGGAAATTAAGTTAATGCAAAGCTTTGTTTTCACATCTCCAAAGAAAAGCTGGCAGTAAGCTAGATGGAACTGCAGAGGGACAGAACAGTATGTCCTCTCTCCTTAGGGCCCTTAGAATGACACCTACCCTCTCCTGACTTCTTTCACGGAATCATGGAACTGTGAGAGTTGGAAGGGACCTCTAGAGATCATCTAGGCCAACTCCCCTGCTGACGCAGGAATGCCTAGAGCACATTACTCAGGACTGCATCCAGGCGGGTCTTGAAAATCTCCAGAGAAGGGGACTCCACAACCTCCCCGGGCAGCCTGTTCCAGTGCTCGGTCACGCTAACCGTAAGGAAGTTTTTTCTTATTTTTGAATGTTCCAACTTGTGCCCGTTGCCCCTCGTCCTGTCACTGGGAACCACTTTGCAACTGAAGAAACTTCCAGAGGAAAAGCAACCAATGGATGAATGAACCCTCTTGTTAAGATCCGGTATTTCTTGGAGACCTTTACGTTGCAAATCAATGTTCCTTTAGAGCAGGTGAGAACAGACGACACTGGCACTGCCACAGTGACAAAGAGCATGTGAAATCAGACTGTGTGACCTGCGTGTCTCCAAAAAAGAGTACCCAGGGCACTTAGTAAGAATTACTACTGGAACCTGATGAGCAAAAGATCCATCAACATAACAAGGACTCGGCATCTGCTGCTAACTTCCACTTAAATGGGGCTTTTGTTGGAAGCAGCATCAATGCTGTTTCCAAAATAATTGCTAAAACACTACGTAAAAGGAGTATATGTTCATGATCACTGTCACTACAGTAGTACCACCACTATTCCAAGCAGTGGGAACAATTCTGATTCAGAGACAAGTTTATCCAGTGAGTACCTTCTTCTTGTAGGAAAGCATGTTTGTCTTGCAAGAGATTAATTCCTGGAGCTTTAAAGGCCAGCTGCATCATTCTGAGGGAGAAGAGGCAGGGATAGAGCCCAGTATTGATAGTACCAATCCAGCAATCTGTTTGCTGGATTTACCAGGTTTTAGTACAGATCTGAAATCGTACTATCTATATTCCACTCTACACACACATAGACACACACTTGCTGAGTTTGGTAGAACAGAAAGGTCTTTGCTTGTCAACGACCATAGGATTCACCAGTGTGAATGCACAAGTGTATTTGATTCAAAAAAAAATGGGTTTGGTTTTTTTAGACCTCTGACAAGCATCCAAGGAAGTCTGCAGAGCTGACTCAATGGATGTCAGTGCTAGAGGGTATTTTTGAAACTGGCAGTAATGGCAAAAAACAAAAAAAAGATACAAAACGAGAGAGAGAAGAAAATAACTCGCTGTATTAGAGCCAAGGATACTGAGGCCTGAAGAGATGGCCTAAGTTTGTTCTTTGGTGTCACCTGCATTTTAAGCTGCAATATAGAGGCTATGCGAGGAATTAATTACCCAATATAAAGCCAAGGAGACTCCCCAGTCCCCAGCCAGTAGTGTCTGGCTGTGCCACACATGAACAGAAAAAGATACCCCTTTGGGTATTTAGTGAGTGGATCCAAGCCTGTCTCGGTATCTTCAACTGTAAGAATCTAGCTCCAACTATGAAGCATAAAGCTGTAAGTGTTCAGAAACATATGATTGTACAGCTTCAATTAAAAACCTCACTTCCAGCAGCAAAATAAAAGAATAGTAAGCTGCACACTTGACTATTCAAGTGAGTTTTGCTCTGAAAGAAGGCAACAGAGAAGAGTGTCAGACTCTACTATAAACGCCAGTTAGGAAATGGGTCTCATAGCTCTGATGAAGCTCTTACGAAGTTCTAGGCTCCTGTGTCACATCTAAGGTGTTCTCTGATACTATCAGCATGGTAAATTATCATTACTTAGATTCTGCCTAAACGCAAGTCCAAGTTCTGCTTTCTCTTCTGCGCAGGAGTAGGAAGGAGTTTCAAGGGAATACGGGATGCACGCTTTGCTTAAGTACAAGCAATGACATCAACCCTTATATGATACTGCTTGCAGACTCTGTAGTGAGCACTGCACTTCATCATTACATTTACAATGCTTCTGCAGCCAAGGAAATATTTTCCTAAAAGCTAAGAGAACAGCAGAAAGTTTCAACTTTAGGAAATCTGTCCAGCAGCTGAAACAGAGCGGTTTATCATGCTGCTACTTCTCCTCTTCATCCTCTTTTGGGATCACTGGTGCTGAGCTGGAAGCCAGGTCCTTTTCGCCACCAAGAGGAATAAAGTCAGGTTGCTGCCAACGTGATAGGGAGGTGGCTATACAGAGTAAAGCATGCCAAGCAGACTTTTATAACACTTCCCCCCTTATCTTCAGCATGGCCCATCAGGCAACCAGCAGTTACTATGATACCCTTGCATACAATGACCCCCCACGCCCCCAGCTTAATGCAGGCAGATCACATCTCCTGCAAATTATGAAGTGCTAAAGCTGGAGGCAATGCCAGCCAGAGGCAGCACCATATAACTACACTAGCCCTGTTCCTGTAACCACCTAAATTGTAATCCTCATTATTCTGGAAAAGACTGCTCTCTGGTAGCAGGCATCAGTTCTGTTCCATTGTATACCAGTAGAAAACAGATGCCAGCTAAGCAGCTAGCTAATCTATTTTTATACATTTAGGTCAATTGTCCCATGAATTGACATATCTGGAGATCAGGAGAATAGGATAAAAAAGTTTTTGGTTATTCCAAATTCAGCTCTCAGTGTCTTTCTGTTTTAATTATAGTTACCGTATTGCTTGCTTATATTGTGATTCAAGAATATGAAATAGGGAGAAGAGGTTACACAGAACATGCCAGATTCCAGGATGAAAAAGTCCACCATGGTTTTCTGTGGTTTTCTAAGTTAAATAATTATCGCACTGTTATATCTTCCTGGTCACAGTTTGTACGTTTAGTGTAGCACCAGATATAGCGGACTGATGTAACCCAGCTATCCACTGTGGGACTGAATATTTAAAGAGAGCACAAGAGCTGGTTCCAACACAAACAGTGGGAAAAGAAAGACTGGTCTGGTGCAATCACTGACAAGTACTGGAACAACTTAGCTCATGCTCAAATTTCAGGAATGCAATTAATTAATCACTACTAAGTACCCTAAAATCAAGTGAGCCATATCCTAGCTAATAGTCCACAATATAACATTCACAGCACGTATCAGGCAATGAAGATGCTCATTACAGTGCCAGAAATAATATTTCCAGCAAAATATTATATATAAAGATGAAGTAATTATATGGCATGGCAACAAAGAGAGCTGTATAGTTTACAGCTGAGCTGAAAATTTGTAAGAATCTATTTCCAAAAAATACTTTCCAAAGCTGGAGACATACATGAACAATAAAGGATTAAGCATATTTCTTCACTTCATATCACTGAGGGATATACTTTGCCTTTGATATGTATGTCTAATATACACACCATATATAATTACACCGTAACCAAGACAGCAGACAAAAATGTACTAATGGAAAATGATGTCCTTTTGTTCTTATTCAGGAGAAAGCAGTTTGTAAAACACAATTTGTAATACATAAAACAAGCACAAAAGCCCTTTAAGTTCACAATTTTACAAGCTGCCTGTTCTCTTAGCTTTATACAATGGAGGAATCAAAATGAGAAATGAGACTCACATTTAAGAGTGTATTTGGAAAAGTACCTTAAATAAAGAAAGGAGTCCAAAGTCAAAGGCAAAGCCCACAATGACTTCAGTGGAGGGCAAGAACTGGCCACTATGGCACAAAATGAAACAACACATCGTCATTCTGATCGCATGCTTGTATTTATATCCTGCTACAGATTTAAAGTGTCATTGAAAATCCATTGAAATTAACAACTCCATAGTTATCACTTTTGCAGACAGTAATCAACCTTAAGTGAACCTGTGTGGGCGTATTAAAAACTGCTTTATTTTTTGAGTACCTTTGTAACTCTGAACTAGATATTATAATGGCTATTGACTCGCTCAAACTTAGATTATTAGGTTAGATTTTCAGCTGGTTGAACTGGCATAGTTCCAATGACGTCTATTTACACCAACGGGCTCATTATTAATTCAAGGTCTTATTTGCTCCTTAATGAATACTTCCACTAGTCACCTTCCCAACGGCAGCTTTAAACGCTCAAACGTTACCTCCATGGTCAGAATCATCATACTCAAGAACTTAGTTATCAAAAAATAATGCTTTTTCTCTCCTTTCATGAGGCATACTTAAGGTAAACTTTTTTAATCATTTACAAAACAAACCAAAATACCTCCTGTGCCATAATTAACTAACTAAAATTATGCTTTCATACAGCATCATTTGCATATAAATATAAAAATTTTACAACCCTAAGGGGACATTAAGGACAAAACAAAACAAGAATGGAATTAAACAGCTAAAGGGACAACACAGCCCTCCATAACAAGCCTCTTCTATAGCCTCGTATTTATTCTTACTTATTGTTATTTCTGTCTGTACCCATTCATACATATTTCCTTCTCTGTTATTTTGAGATACTACATATATTTTAACATATTTTTTGTTTGTTCTTTTCAATTTTACAATGCTATCTCTGCACTTCTAAAACGTATCAGGATACAACATGTCACTAAGTTTGTGCATCTTCATTTAATACATCACAGTGGTAAGAAACACAATTAACTGAAAACACGTCAGTCTGTTCCCTCAACCGAGCAACACTCATAAATTTTCAAAAGGATTTCAAAAATTCAAATTGTACCGTTTTTCAACCAAACCTCACTTTTTACTTCAGCGGAATGGTTAACTGTCAAATATACAAAGGAAAGCAACCACTATTTTTTATTGCTGTTGCTACTAGTATTAAGCAATTTAGTTTAAATACTTAAAAAAATATTTAGGAACTCTATGAAGCTGAATTATCTCAGTGAGAGCCCGAGGAACCTTAATGGTAAGCTCAGTAATTCTGCTGGGACACGTGGGAGGCAAAAACTTCATTCTAGATGGCTGTTTCCTGAGAAAAAATTCTTCAAAGGGGCTATAGCAAAACTTATGTGCTTAGTGAAACCAGCTGGTATTCCACAAGACTGGCAACCTGACTCTGAAATTTCTAATACGTAGATGTACCCGAGTAACACCTGAGTAACTCAAAATGAAAATACTCTATTAAAAAATATTTTCTAGCATCTTTACTTTTTTGATTCCAAGTGCCACTTAGCAAAAACTTTCAAATAACTATCTTGATCCAAATGTTTTCAATTTGGTTGTGCCCAAAAGCCACAATTAAGATATAGGCATGGATATTATAAGAGCTATACAAAGACTAGGAAATGTTTTTCACTCTGGAAAGCTTATAATAAACCTGAGGAACAAAGTTTTGTGATTAGGTAAGCACTGATTTTCCTTAACAGCTGAGCTGGCCCTTAAGATGTTTTGATACCAGCATGAAGTTGCCCATCAAATGTACATTGGTATATCTTGCTAAAGAAAGTTACTACATACCTGGAATAAATTCCACTGACCATGTTGTGCTGGAAAGAGAGTTCTGCCGTGCTGGGTCCAGCAGCTTTGGAAATAAGCAATACGACCAAACCTCGCATCTGTAAATTATTTCGGCTATCGTACACAAAACCCCTGCAAAAAGGAAAGAAAATAAAGCATATTTTCATAATCCATTTTCACTGGTCATACCAAAGTGGAAAGAGAGACTCAGACCTCAATCTGCCATCATCTCATCAGGTCTTTAATATTCACATTTGCATGGAAATAAGCTGCAATTATTAATCATGATCTTTTGTCATCCTTTACCTGACACTTAAAATTAAATACTACTATTGCAGTAAGCAAGTATTCAGGATTAAATCTTGTTTATTTCCAAGGAGCAGCATATATTCTGCATTTCATGTCATGCCATGAAAGGAGTATTTCAGAATAATTCAACGCGATCTACTGTAACAGGAACATAAGAGGTTTCAGTTTGTTGTTTGAAGCATAAAAAAGCCAAAAGAAGCCTCATTCTTCAAGAGAAGAAAGGGAAAGGAGGAAAGGTACAATCAAAATCTGTAACCTGCTGAAAGAAAATTGTTTAGATCAGAGTGGTTGAGAACAGACCGCACAACACATACAACATGTACAAGTATATTAGAAATAGACTTTGCAGAAATTGATTAGATGTGAAATAGATAAATGAAGTAGAGACAGGCTGTTTTAAACAAAATAACTGTTCCAAATGCTGCACCTTTAAATTTGGGGTCAGAAGTTAACTGCCCCCAACAACATATCTGTTGAAACCAATTCTAAGTGACCACTTAGATACACCATCTCAGAAATTAACTTGTTTTAAAGCAAGAGTAGCTTTCCTTTTTGACTGAAATGTCTCCAGTTGTATTCTTCCTGTCCTTGTTAAGCTGCTTTCTACTTCCTATGTTCATCAATAAGGCTAAATAGGTAGAAGAAAGGATAATACAGTCCAGATGCTATTAAATTGGTAAACTGATTTCCAATAAATAAGAGCCCATATCTCCGATATCATCTTAATATTTGTTAAATAAATCATACGAAGAACGACAGCATAGATTACTATGCACTTAAACTCATTTTATTCCAGAGTATCATCGTAGCACTAATAACTGAAGGAAACCAAAACAGAACTGTCTTTAAAACACCTGAAGGAAAAAATAAGATGTTCATCTTGGAAGTACATTTCAATAAAGAAAACAGTAGATGCAGCCTCGAAGTTTCATTTAGATTTTTATTCATTACATTTACACCACTTCACAATACAAGAATATCTTCAGTGTACTGTTTCATTTACACAGACACATAAACATTAAAAAATAAGTAAATAATTTAAATAGCACCCTTCTGTTTGAAAGTTCTTGTACTACTGCAAAAAAAAAAAAATAATCTTGCCTTCTTGAGTCTTTACAACCTTTCCTACAGCGGTGGGGAAATGGCTCGAACTACATGTCTCAAAAAGCTCTAGGAGGAGAACGTGCAGGTCCACCTAGGTAGTTGGTACTAGACAACTACTGGGCTTGACCCTCACACCTGCACTGACTCCAGGCTAATACTTCCCCCCCCCACAGTCAGTGTAGCTACAGCCTACAAATGCCACTAACGATTAACATAAGAGGAGGCCAGAATGGCTAGTATGGCTTTCTACCACAACCCACAACATTTTTAGCTCTGGCGGGGTCTAACGAGCCAAACAAGGCCATGGCTTTTTGTTCTGTGCCTTTCTAATACGCCCACATCCCATTTGTTTCCCCTGCAGACTAACGGGCTGGCCCACCCAGGACAAGTTAGGGGTGGGGTGTACCCAGCCTGGCGGCACTACACCCCACACTCTCGGCAACGTGGGCAGCTGTGGTGTTAGAGAAGGTATCAACTTCTGCTAAATTTCCAAAAGAGAGAACAAAAGTGTGCATGGCCTCAGACAGCAACAGAGTTTAGGTAGTCGAACCAAAGTTGAGATTTTAAGAACCAAGTCGGTACCAAACGTTTACAGTCAAAGCTGAAATTTAGCCAAAAGCAAGTACTAGCCACCAATCTTAATCTGCAATAATGCAACTAAATGTTAGAGTCTCTCAACAGAGCAGTAAAATGCAAATAGCAATTAACACATTACCATGCTAGCTATCTTAAAATAAACTAATTAAAATGTTTCTGAAAATTAGGAGAACATGGGTAATCAATATTTTAGTGGAAGACATTCAGCACAGATTTTAGCACGTGAGATTCAAACATAACTTCTTAAGGAGAAACCATGTCACAGAGCCACCAGCTCTCACTTTTTCCATCCTCAAAGAGCCTTTTAAAAAAAAAAAAAAAGGCCAAACAAAAAAACCCACCCAACAGACCTCCCAACAACACAATCCTGACTAAAACAGCATAAAAAACAGTGAAAGGAATATGCTATGTAACTTCCCAGAGCAGAAATGATTTCTTTTTTAGATCAGTCCCCCAGTACTTCCCAACCACTCAAACCCAGGAAAGCTTGCGCAGCTCAGATCTCTTCCCAAGAGCACACGCTGTGGTCCTGCAACGTGCACCTTTATTTTGTTTACCAGGTACATGTAAGGAGGGATTTTAAGGAGGAGGGGAGAGCTGCTTGCCTTCAGCATTCTGTGAATTTATAACTTGCATACCTTTATTCTCACCAAGCACACAAAAACCCCCCCTTTTCTTACCAGGTTCCAAAATACAGTTAACAGAATGCAGCCAAGAGAGTTAAAACTTAAACTAAAACTTAAAACTCCATAGATTTCCCAAGTCAGAGCCACAGTGAACATTAAACTACCCAGGAAAAAAACCCCAGAAAATACATATTATGAATAATATATAGCGTGTATGCATCCTGTATACAGAATTCATAATTGTTTGTGGTGGTGTAAGTACTTCTCTGGATTGAACTTCAGTTGACCACATTACTCACAATCACACAAGTTACAGAGATGATGCAACTAAATACAACTATTATTTCCTCAACACTATTTACAACACCACCATTTTTAAAGAAAAGTGGTTTTAGGAAAAAATTGCTTTTTTCCACATATGTATGCTGGTAAAATCAGAGCGCCTTACTAAATGCAGGATCCCATGAGAAATGAGTAATACGTTTTTAAAACAAAATATTGCAAATTATGGTGATACTTTTAACAATCAGAACACTTTGGCTTTTCGTGCCCTACAGTGCTCTACAGCTCGCCATGGGACAAGATATTAGAGAAGTAGAGAAGAAAGGTGTTCACCGCAGGATTACAAAGCACTGGCCTTTCAATAAGCCACTGCCTAGATAGACACCAGTAGAAGTGAAGCACTACAGTACTTCTACCTGATTCAGACCAGGTGAGGAACAGAAGCAGAAAATTACCTGTGCTGAAAAAAGGCTATCAGTTTCATAGCAGTAACAAACCCAAGTGTTTAGTGCTGTTCAGGGGGATTGCAACACCACTAGCAATGAATGCCTTGCATTCTTAGCAGAAAACGATTAATGAGAAGTGCAGCTGGGGGGAGGGGGGGGGAGAACAGGACATAAAAATCAAATAGTGCAATAATAAGGAGCAACAGGTCTGTCATTTCTACACCTAATCATATAGCCTATACGTTACATATGGTTTGGCTGTAACTTTAGACAGGATTTTCTGTGAATTACCAAACCAGTAGTCAAAGTGTAATTCCATTCGAAACATGACTGAAGTTGCGTTACTGCCATGTAACATGTCCACGCTAAAGCAAACCGCACTAGACTTGAAACAAACCAAGCCTCCGGTGATCATCCTTTAGACGCTGGAGCTACTGCAGCTACTTGACATGGCTTCAGGGGTCACATTCACATTCTGAATTAAGCTCCCAAGAGATATTCTGCACAAGTAACAGCTACACAAAACTCTTCCAGATGGTGCAATTAGTCTTGATGGGTATGTGGCAGGAGACAGGTGCCTCTAGGGGAAGAAAGTGAACTAAAAGCAACCCAAGTGAAACTGTGCACACAAAAAAGATGCATCAAGCTGAAACTCCATGAGCACATGCATAGGGTACCCAAAAAATAAACATTAACAATTTCCTTTCTCTAAGTTACAGGCTGGGTATCTTGCAAATTACATACATCATCCTCAGGGGACCGCGTACCGAAAAAAGGTAGGAAAGTCAAACACTTCTACAATTCAGTTTTGCAAAA
>VYXH01007860.1:72003-94550 GCA_013397275.1 Burhinus bistriatus
TTTTTTTTTAACAAAAATTTTCACACAGAGTTTTCTTGACGGGCAAGATAGAGGGGAAGGGAGAGGAACAACTTATTTAACTAGACCTCACCAGGATACGGTCCTTGTAAATGATATGTAGTAAAGCACACAGCAATGCAAATTAGATCTCTCCCACCACAATCTACACCTAATAAAAGAATCACAGCTAATGCAGCATCGTATACACAACAGAATGTATGTCTGCTGTGTATTACAAGGCAGTATTGCCATCAATACCAAGAAGGTGTGGTTCTGGGGAATGTGACTGTCTAATGGATTTTTAAAAATTATTATTATTGTTTTATTTTAGAAGTTAGAATTGTTTTCCGTCACCACTATCCTCAATCCCTAAGAAAGAATACAATACTTAATCTAGGTTCTTAATCTAGGCTACAGAGAGTTTTTGGAGGCCCTTGTAAAACGTGATCTTGGCAGCTTCTGTGGTTGGACTAGAGCTCTGGGCTACTCTTTCTCTGACCTTTCTCCAGTGCATCCTGCAGCCATGCTGGCTCCCACCATCCCCTTTTTTTGCCTGCACCGTGCTGCTATTAACCTTGCTCCTCCTCACTGCAGCAGTTATTGTCACACATGCTAAAGCTCCTGTCCTTGCTCTTATACCCCAAGGAGGTGGGACAGGATGGAAAGGAGAACAAAAAGAAAGGACAGAGCTAGGCTGGTGGCTGTGCCACAGGTCATAGCACCCAGTGAAGCTACTCTTTCTTGTGGCTGAGGTTACATGTAGGTGGATTAACAATTACCAACTCCTTCTCCAGAAACAGCCTAGCCCTGCATAAGCTGGGAATGGAGGAGGAGGTTGGCTGCTGAAGCAGCAGGGAAGAGGCAATCTCCTATCTCATCTTGGAAAAGGTGGCAGTCATGCCAAACTGCATTAAGCCAATTAAGTTTTACAGTCAAAATGATTCCATCAGGCACAAAGGGAAGGGAAAAAACATTGCACACTGGAAAACAGTGAAAGGCAAAAATGTTAATTAACTCTTAAAATTGCATTATTTTCTTTTAGTAACCCTGGGATATAATTGACTGAAGTCCATCACTAGTTCTTGTACCTTTCACATGAAATCAACAGAAAATTCTGTATTTGAGTACATTCGGGCTCTGGCATTAGTTAAATGTTAGGGTAAAACTTAGCTTGAGAAAAGCTTTATTTGCCTTTTCCAATTAATATACCTTGCTTTCAACTGATTTAGAGGCATGTTTTCCCCCTTGGCTATTAAGCTTAATGAAAGATGGTAGTTATTAATACTCTTTCAGTGGAAGGATCTTTCAACAAAAGTTTTTGCTGTTATCTAGGAACAATGAAACTCTAAAATTTCCCTAAATCTCCTCTGGAATTGAAGTCCCAGAAGATCCAGAGCAAGAACAGCTTCAGATAACAATACTTGGTTTCTACTTCCACATATATCTCCAAGAAGCACGTTATCCTGGAAGAGGCTCAGAAGCTATCCTTGGAGTGCTCAGTGCAAGGGAATAACTGTTGTTAAGTCATTGTGCTGGGTTCTGCTGCAGAAAAAGGATCAGAGCCACCGCAGTGCTGGGTCCTCACTCCTGCCATACCATCACAGGCAAGCTGAATAATCCTTCACAAAATTATGGACAGATATAAGCGCTACAAGCACTGAGCTCCCACATGATTTCATAGCCATTTAATCATTTTGAATGCCTCTACAAATGTGTCCTCATCTAAACCCAAGGGTTTGGAAAATCCAACAATATTGGCTAATGTCACATGCTACTGCAGGTCAGTGATCAGTAATCCCATTTCTGTGCAAAATAATTAAAATTTTAGAGACTGGGCAGCAGTTAAGTGTGTCCTTAAGTATTACTGGTGGCATGTGGGATGAGGTGATCTACTGCACCGTTCAAGGCGTCAGGCAAATAGATTTCTTTCAGGGAGAGACCAAAACATCCATTACCAGCGGGCACAGCTGATGTTCACTGGCTTTCCTTGCTTTTCTCCTCAAGAAGCCTGAATGCTGTTCACAGACTCCACCATTCATCAAGGCTTCTTATACTCAAACATATGCAGAAAGGATAAATTCAGTTAGGTGTAGGGAACTACATACCACATCCTGAGCATCACCAGGCGTCAACTAAGAAGATGACAACTGTTTTCTCTCTTACAAGAAAACAGAGCAAACTGAAGGATGACATTTATCAGCAATAGCTAGAGAGTAGTGATACAAAACATTTGCTGACCCAGGGAAAATGTTCAGCAAGCTGGCCTACGAAGTGTTATCACTGTAACTTGCTCTCCATGTCAATATAGCAGTGGCAGCATTAGTTTTGACTTTTTCTTTCCCAGGGCTACAAAGAATCACATAAGCAAGATGTTGTTCTCAAGATGTTGCTTGGGGACCACAGCTACAGGTCTTTAAAGTACGCATGTCAGCAACTATAGGTGAATACCACTGAAAAAAGCGACTTTAAATAATTGCACCCTTGAGAAAGGGATACAATTGTTCTGGAATAAAGCCATTTCTATTCTGTAAGAGAGTCTACATCCTATTCTGGAATAGCTTCTTGTGCTATAGTTGTGCCAGTCAATTCCGTGCATAGAAAAAGCACCACTGCTAGGTAGGTTCCTATTAAAAAAAACACCAAAAATCCACCACCAACAAAACATGCACATGGTCTACTGTGTTAGTTTTATGTAGGGAGCAGGCATTTAAGCAATCACTAGGCTGATCCTTCTGTCTCCTAGGTCAATGTCAAAATACTGTGTATTACTAGATGTATTGTACATTGCTATGGCAATTGCAAAGTACAACAGAAGTTTTTCCTGATGTCAAAAAGATAGAGCAGAATTTGGCTCAAAATTATTATTGAAAATATCAACGAATGGGCTTATACTGTTTTTTCTTCAGCTATAGACTCTGCCTAAGTCTGAAGAGATGTTGAAAATACTTTCAAGTAAAGCTGTTTCAGATGAAAACAGAAGGCTGTTTTTTGAGTTAAAAGGAAAAAATGCAACAAAACTGCAAGTGTACCGTAATTCAGACTTCACCTACAGTTTTACAGAAACGTTTTTCTTCAGGGTAAAACTGGTCATTTTCCAGACCAAAACTATTTTTTCAAAGCAAAGTCAAGAAACAGGATAACATGGATGCTGGCCATAATCTTAACAAGAAAAAAAAGACTACTGTTTCTTCAAAATAAAGCTAGCATGTTTTTCTGAATCTTTTCAACAATTCCCCAGGGATGCTGTAGTTGCTGCACGCATGGCAAGCGTAGCATTAAATCGTCCATATCATGTTATGAAAAGTCTCATATGTCCAGAGATACACAGCATTTTCAAATAATTCATGGCAAACTTGCTAACATAGTTTTGGAGTCCAATTCATCAGTCAAGACTTCCCTACCTCGCTTCTTGTTTTGCTATGGCTACATGAAAAGCTATGGCATAAATCCATTCCCATTTGGAAGCTGCTTATTTGATATATTTATTCCTAGCTACAAAAACTAGGCTGAAGTGTTGGAGATTTTGAACCACACTCAAAATAAAGGCATAAACACATTGAGAATACCTGGCACATACCATCACTAACTTAAGTTATTTGTAAGTGTGGGGTTTTAAGCTTTACACAGTGAATTTTTTCGATAACTTGTGAAACAGAATTTCATGCTGAGCTATATGGCACTTTGCAAATTTAGAACGTAGCCGTATATTTCTTAGTTTCATGACCTT
The DNA here is from genome assembly GCA_013397275.1 of Burhinus bistriatus. NCBI lineage: Eukaryota > Metazoa > Chordata > Aves > Charadriiformes > Burhinidae > Burhinus > Burhinus bistriatus. The sequence goes on from VYXH01007860.1 coordinate 75,731, forward strand.
ACACATTAATTACAATGAGGTAGTGCAACTCCTGGCTTTCAGCTACAATGGCACAAGTATGACCTTCAAATATTCACATGAACTTCTGCAAGTGTGTTTATAGTACAAGCTACAAATTTTTCAAGTGGTATCTCAAGCTGCAATGACCAAGATCTCACTGCAGAACACACAGCAAGGAAGACACTATTCAAAAAAAGAAAAAAAGCTCCTACTGGCATTTTGAAAGGGAAAGTTCTGATAGTGCATTGCCACAACAGCTACCTCAGCACATGACTGAGAGCTTACTTCATTAACCCCACCTAGAGTACTTTCAGAGCAAAGTAACAAATTTATGAATTTACAGAACACAGAAAAAACAAGCATCTCTTAAAACTGGATATTTTTTTATTCTAAACTTTAAACCCGGAGCACTGAATCCACAGTTCAGTGGCCTCATTTGGAGTCAGTGAAGAAAACAGACTTATGAAACAAAACCACCTTCATAATTGTAAATAAAAATTACAAAAGTTTAAAGAAATAAATACTTAAGATATAGTTCCCCTAATATCACAAAGTCAAGCAAAATGAAAACTTAAGAACTTCACTTTAGACACCTGTATAATTTTGACACTGCATATTTACAATTCAGCTTCATTTTCTCACAATGTGAAAAAGGAAAAAAAAAAAAAACCCAAACAGAAAAAAAACTCAAAACAGTGCTGCTGATACAAAGCTACTAATCCCTTTTTATTTTCAGGATTGGTCCTAAAGCTGTGGACTGTAAGTTACTGAAGACTCTATAGCACAAGACCCAGTAGATGGGTCCTGAACTTCAGTTAAGGTTTATAGCAGGTGACTACCACTGTTGCTACAAGCATTTTTGGTTTGTCCTCCTTTGTTCTACACCCAATTCCTTGTCTACCCCCTTAGCACAGGATGTAAACACAAAAGCAAGTTACTAAGAGTTAAAAAGTTCCTACTCACTCAGGCTGTGATTCCTGTCCACTATTAGCCTGAGGCAAAACCAAGATAATTAGACTCAGGTTAACCTGCAATGAGAAAAGGTCAAGCTACATTGCATTATTTTGCATTTGCTCTGGGCTAGGTGAATGCACATTATTCAGTGTTCACAGCTCATCTTATGAGCAGTAACCTGACTGCACACCCCTTATAAACAATTCTGGTTTTAAGACTCAATCACATGTGTTGAGAGAATGTTGTACAGTCACATTATGCTACCACTGGCAACACAAAGGACAGGTCCTGAAAATTTAGCACATGGTTTTGCTTCTGTGATCCCACAAAAAAAAGAAAAAAAAAGAAAAAAAATCACTATTGCACAGCTAAATACATGTTAAAACGATGGAAGGAGTTTACAGATTTTTCACTATGAGGGCCACTGTGAATCTGCGTTTAACATCTGCCCACCTTTTCCCTGTAGGATTTAATTTTTTGTTGTTGTTGTTAAATATGATACAAAAATGACACCATTTTTCTAAGTGTAGATTACTGTTTAAACTGAGATATTCCTACAACCTGCACCCAAATGAATACCCAAATTAATTTCTTGACAGCCTGGAAAGATCTAGTTATTTACAGAGAACCGAAATTTTTCCACAAAAGTATCCTTCAACTCTACCAGATCCAAACGTCCATTTTATAAGTGTTTTAATCTGTATGGATCCATACATGTCTTTGGCGTTCCCAAGATAAGCACAGTAGTCCATAATCAGGAAAATCTCCTCTGCTCCTGGTCAGAGCTCTTCACTTTTTCCTTTCGGAAAGCTGTTGCAGAAACCTTTTGAATAATATGCAACTGTTGAACAGTGGAAGGTGCTGCAGAAAGAAGGGAAGATGAATGGAAGGAGAGAAAAAAAAAAAAGGTGAGGAAACAGAGGAAAAGGTGTCCTAAAGGAGTTGATTACTCCTCTGCAAAAGGCACTTGACTTCCCAGGAAAGTTATCTCTTTTCTCAGAAATGCAGCAAAGCAACATCCCATCAGGCCATAACTCTAACGTACAGGATCTCCTGGAGGGTTCTAGAGAAAGTAAGAGGAAATGGGAGTGCCTCAATTTACAGTTTAACTAGGAATCCATACAGGGAAAGCTCTCTGGTCTCTCTGGCTCCAGGGCTTTTCTTGACTCCCGGCCACAGAGCAATCTTCCACTTTTATCAGCTGGTGCTTCTCTAGCTGAGTGAAAGCTTTGTGTCAGGAGAGTGGCCATGCACTAGAAAAACGAATTCACTTTCAGGACTTTCACTACCACCAGGATTCCTGCAGCCATGAACCGAGTTAAAATCACAAAAAAAAAAAAANCAAAGAAACAAAGAAAAACAAAAAAAAAAAAAAAAAAAAAAAAAAAAGCAGCTGCTAGTTAGCTCTTTAACAAGAAAAGACAAAGAGGGAAGAAAAGGCTCAAAGAAGCTAGGAGATGAAACCAAAACCCTGAACACAAAGTTTTCATGGTCCAGACAGGCTCTTTCACTGCCATGAAAGGAAGAATAATAATTGTTTTTTGTCAAATTATCTTAGCAGGGTTAAAGAGAAAAACCTATCTCCTTCTATGCCCTTGCTTTTGAATAGAAATATCAAAATGTTGACTACTTCAGCTGCAAGGACATAAGCACCCTACTGTATGGATTTTTTTAAATGTCACTTTATTCATTGCAATCCAAGCACAGAACAAGTGATGACTATACATGTATAGCTAACTTACAAAACTAATTATCAGTCCTAATAACCTCTATGGCAACCCTCTGAAGTTCTTGCATATAAAGGGATATAGAAAGAAAAACATTCACACAAATACTTTAACATAAATTTGGTGCCCTGCTAATATAAAAGTTTTCAATAGCTGTAAAAATACTATCCTGAGAAGTGTTTTAAGTTTTGCTCTTTGGTTTGCCCAGTAGGTTCATATCTTAATAACTGACATGATGTGACAGACATCCAGCACGACGCGTGAGGATTTAACTATGCCATTCCCATTGTGAACAGGAACTCATTGTTGCACTCTTGCAGGCTACACTGAAAACCTTCCCCACCGTGTCATTGTGACGGACTAATCATGTCACTTAAAACCGAGAGGAAAGCTCTTCTAATCGAGGATCAACTTTGGCATCTGCTTTTACTCTTTCATGCTAATGCTAACCTTGCTTTTCGGTGCACATGCATTTATAGGCAAATGCTTTTCAAAGAAAATCATTCAAATTAGAGAACTTGGGCCAAAAGTACATACATTTTCATTACAAGAACTTGCCTAATGGAATTATTCTCTTCTTCACAGGCCCTTGGAAATCAATTATTGAGAGAAAGCTTATATACATATATGTTCAGCTAAAGAACAGTACACGACACTTTGTTTAGTATCCACCTTTAAACAATGAAACATCTTCTGCTCTGTCCAAACTGCTCCACTGATCTCAAACTATTTATGATTCCCACTTAGTTCTTCACAAGCAATAACAAATAAATACTGATTTCTGCTAGACTTTTAAAAGATTTGAAAGGACAATTTTTTTTTAATGAAGCAGAACTGATGTCACATACTACAACCTGCTGTTTGAGACTTTTCTTTACCCTTGCATGCTTTCTAAACACCAATAATATTCTAAACCTAGACGGAATCAAAACAAACAGTACACAAATGACAATGAAAGCCAGCATTATCCTGCAGATTGAAATACTACTGTTACAAGAAATGGACTGCTGCTTCTGTATGGAAACATCTCATTCCAGATGCTCTCATATGTGCAGACACTTCCCTTTCAAATGTGAAGAATGAGTAAGTGCCCAATGGCAACCTTCCCATAATTTGTTCATTTAGCATCAGCATCATTTCTACGTACCCTTGTTTTTTGATAATGTCTGATCTACATCAGAAGTTCATTTTCATATTTATTTTTTCATCAAATAACCAGCAGAATAAAAAAGGCATCTCCTAGGAGAACTCAAGGCCAGGAGTCTACTTGTTTAATGTGCATCTTGACAAAGACTGTGCATGTACAATACAGCTAAGTTTTTCTATCTGTTTTCTTTCCTTTGGTGGCTTGTAGGAGCAACAATTAACTTCAGAACTTTAGTTTTGGTCTGGTCCAAGCAAAGAACTGATTCAGAAATTGCAAACTTCTTACAATTCTGAAACATAATGCTAGGTTAATCAGGCCAGAGAGGCGTAGTCTTTCAATCACATAGTTCTACTACAGCTTTTTTCTTTTTTTAAACAAGCAAAAGCTTACCTACAAAGAAAGACCTTACAAAGTAAGGCCTTTGTCTCTTCCTATCTCTGGTCCTGCTACAGTGCTTCTCTCTTGCTTTCAGAAGATCATCAGAACAGCCTCATGGGTAAAGATACTCTTTCAGTGCTGAAGCTGCTTTACTGACCCAGCTTCTGTTGTGCATGTCTTGGTGTCCCTTCTGTGGTAGTGCATGTATCGGGGGAAAAAGTCTGCTCTCCTGGGATTGAGAGAATCTCTCGATTCAGGTTTTCACAAGACAAAAGTACAGGACCAACCCTGTATGCCTGACTTACCATCGCATGTCTGATCTTCACTTCTGCAGCAAAGTCCTCAGCAGACCTCTGATCTCACTTTGAAATCTTTCCCTCCTATATCCACTTTCCTACATTGATCCAAGGACTCCAACTAAAGTCAATTTTAGAGATTCACACAGTTTTGCCTGTAGTCCTGAAACATTGTCAGCATGCATCATTCACCTCCCTCCTGCATAGCTCCTCAAAAAGACATCCATCAAACTTACTTTAGTAACATAGCACAGGACTCTACAGATTGTGCTTTCTGAAGCATTCATTTCCCTATGCTCATTATAGAGCCTGTCCACAGCAACAAGCTCAGATACAGACACTGACATAGTAAAAATTAACTCCTGATAGACATGTAAACACACAGGCTGACATTTTTGTCCCAAGTACAAGATACTCCAAAAATTTACATGATTAACTTCCTGTGTACAGTGGACACCTATCAGAAAACTGCCCAACACAGGTTGAAGAGGTCCTTAGTCCCAAAGGGACCTACCTCTCTGGTGAGAGACCACTCCTGGAGAATGTTCTGCCACATGAGATTGTCACCCCAAAGGGCTCCAGTATGCCAGAAAGCACAGCAAGCAACCACAGCTTTCCCCTTCCAGCTTCCTGCAGCTTTTTACACACGCTGAACCCCAGCCAGCAAGCACCCTGAAGATTAAGGACCAATACCTTAGCTTGCTGTTCCGCAGAAAGTCAACACAGAAAGGAAGATCAGACTCAACTTGATGACACACAAGACCCTAAACCAGCTGGAGCTTCTGAGGAACTGCAGCCTTCATGCCCAGCAGTATCCCATTACAACAGTCCAGAGGAAAGTGATGAATAGGTAAGTAATCGAGGTCAGGTCAGCTTCTGACAAGGGAGAGTTTCCCCATCAGTGAGAGGCAAGAGAAAACATTATTTGTGAATGCTCAGTTCTCACAGAGCAGATGGGAGCCCTCCCAGATGTCTTGAAGCCACATGCCAAACAGCAGGTATGTACTCTTAACCAATGGCAACTTCATCGGGGTTAACAATTTTCCAGATACAATCATCATTATCACCTCCATCTTACCCACATTTGGTTTCAGCTTACACTCCCCACTCTCCCAAAAACCCCAACTTTGATTCTTCTCAGTTGTTATTTATATCCTTTCATGTATACGTCACTTGCCTACTGCTAGCATGTGAGTCTGCACAGCTTGCCTACTGCACTGGTCTGTGGAGAAAAGAATTCTTTTCTCATGCCTAGAAACAGACCTAACAGGGGAGCTGCAGATTTACATCATTATTTCTGACATGCACCTTTACATAAATGCCGATGGAAGGAAAATTAGGAAAATATTTAGGGTCCATTACTCCTCTCTGAGGACTCAGCTTTCAAAAAGGAAGCAGAGCCAAAGAGCCCGTCATCCCAAAAATGGCTCATAGTTGATGTATGATTTTAAATAATTGATATTTCTTTCAAGAAGTCTAAAGAAAGCAAGCTTGGTTAAGCTACCTACCATCACAGGAGCCGAAAACAAAGTGTGTGGAGAAACCTCATGACACGGTGTATTCCCTACCCAACAAACCTAATCCCGCTCACAAGCTGAAAACAAATTCACATATACATTGTTATGAAATTCAGCATGACAACGAAATCATGTTTCGTCAGGTTTTGTTGGAGATGACGCTTTCTTGTTTTCTTATCAGACACTGCAAACTGCCACCCAAATTTCCATTCCCCTCCTTTGCCTGTCCATTCCAGTGCTAATCCTGCAGATGGCACTAGGGGATAAGAAATTTCTTTCATATTTTTCTTGTCGGAGGCCTTTTACACTTTATTCATTTCATGTTCACTGAATTTTACTGTAGAACTCATCTTTTAAGCAACTTGATTATTTCAAATCTATAAAATTTATGCTGTCCTCCTGCCACACCTTTCAGATCTCTTCAGAAATTTCAGAAAAAAATAGTCTTTATTCATCAAATATAAGGCATTTGTAACAGATAATGTAAAATAATGGATGGCTAATATCATTAATTTAAATAAAATGGCACATTTCACAAAGGAAACAAAACCTATTATCTACATGCAAGGTTGAAAAACAAATTCATGTAGCAGACAAAAACGTGACTTTAAACTTAGGATGGTATCATGTTGCTCCTTTGAGGTACCCAGAAGCTGAATTCATTCAAACTTCATCTTTCATGTCTTTTATGAAGCTATTCCTATAAAATTTAAAATTCACTGTTCCCGTAATCATCTGCAGCTTGATTATCTCACAGGATGCAGTAGACTCATCTGAATTGGAAAGATACTTTTCTTTTTGCTCAGTGCACCTTTTTTAGCTAGACAGATGGTACAGCAGTTTCAGAGCAGAGAGTTAAGTATCTGACAAACAGCTGGAAGATTTTAAGCATCCCACTTACCCTGTCTGGGAGGGCAGCCATTCTCATCTCAGCTTATCTGAGATTCTTCACACAAGGTATTTAAAAAATAGCATTGAAATGCATTGAGTTCCTAAGGCAACTCAAACTTCAGAAAACATATAGAGCTGACTGGGCATGACCTTGGCTATCCTTAAGAGGAAAACAGACCTGTAATCTTCTCTTTTATGGCCGAGACAAAACTAGTTAAAATATTCAAGGCATATTTGACATCTATTCACCTCGCAAGGCTAGATAGCCTATGAAATACAAACGAATCCTTTCCTACACTGAGTTCTGTATTAAGATGAAATTATGCAATAGAGAAGGATCACTCCTGCCAGACACGTACAAGGAATGCCAACAGTTGTGCTCCCCTGCTAAGTCGATCCTGAAGTGAAGGGGTAAACAGAAAATCTAGACACATGCCTGAATTCATGGCTTGATACTACTCTTTCTGCCCATCTGTAGAACTACATCAATAAATGAAACCAACCTGCAGTAACAGCAACAGCAAAGAAGAACTACAATATGCAAGGCCATTCGTCCATATTTTGGAATCAAGGAGAAAAACTGAGAATTGTTAAAGCTTTTTTCATTTCAGCTAAAGGAGAAATGGCAGAGAACTAGAGGAACCACGTGAGGTGCCACAGCATTTAGAAGCTCAGATGCTACTTCAGACACCAGGGCAAGAGTGTCCTTACAGGCTGCTGACACAAAGAGGGAGGCAGTAGCTTTTCCAAAAAAAACCAGCCTCACTAAGGAACTTAAATATCATGCATTGCAAGAGAGTACACGTTAAACCACCTCCATCAGTGAATCAGATCAGCCCAACAGAAAACAAACCCAAAATGACAAAAACACCTGTTTTTCCTCTTTTCCTGGATTAACAAGTTACAGTAGTCCACAGAAGGGCAAACACCAACACCATAGCCAATGCACAGGAGGGGTAGACCTGCACAGGCAAGAGCAGGGAAGAGAAGAGCGTGATTTCTCCTTTCCAACAGCAATGGCCATCAGACCAACTCAGCTGCTTGTGAAACCACACTCTAAGACCTCTCTGGTCAGTTCTGCTTCTTCCACTCAACACAATGAGCCTTAAGCCACTTGCTAAAACTATCCTACTGCATCACCTAGCAGCCAACCAAAACAGAAAGATTTCTTGCATGCTTTCTGAACTAAACTACACAATATATCCAGAAAGATTTTCAGTTAATAAAACTATTTATCTGCAAGTTTCCTCTGACTCATTAAAAATTCAGGTATTTAGAAGCTCACAAAAGTATTAGTCATCTTCTCGTAGGTGCAAATATTTTTTTTCCTTCCACCTTAAAAAATTTTCTTCCTCAAAAGAGGCAATTAAAACTCAAATAACAATAACATGGCAATAATAAATACATCTTATGTACTAATACAATACAGAACAAATGTTCTTGATTCTAAATTGCAAAAAAAAAAAAAGAGACTTGGTTTGATTTATTTCTGAACTATATGGCTTTATCATTTCTGACATAGTAGTCTGATACAAACCCCATTTTCCAGAATATTCCTCGATTTCAGTACAGCTTTCATTTGTCCACCAGGAAAAGGAGATTCACATTCTTAGGCATTTTCTTTCTCTCTCCCATTTTGCTACAGGGTTTTTTTTCCTCCATAGAGCTCTTTTGAACCAGAAGATTGAGAAGCAAGAATACAACGATTAAGGCAACAGGAGTAAAACTTTCCAGAGCCCACTATACCTGCGAACTTCCCTTGCCAAAGGAAAAGCTTTGCAGAGTTTTAATACTTCTATTCCAGAGATTCAAATTGCAAGAGTTGTTACAAGAGTCAATACAAGATTTCAGACGAACTATTAAATCCCTCAGCAAATCATGAAACTAAAGTTACTTCACTACAAAATGGAAAGCTATTACACTAAATAGTTGTAAGTCCCAACAGAACAGGAAAGCACTTCCTATTTCTGTGTCCAAATACATTTGCAATAAGCTAATGCTTGGTCATTTGCACACTCAGACACCACCATCACTTCTGTACTACGTCAAAGTTTTAACTAGTAAAGGTTCTCCTTCCCTATAGTTCTTCTAGTGTATTATTCACATACCGTTTCAATTAAAAAAAAGTCATTGCATTCCTCTATGTATCATATGTTGTCTGAAGATTAACATGAAAAGTGCTAAGTATTTCCGATTTTACTTGACAGCTACACACTGATGCTGAAAAAAGGCTGTCAGACCATGTATGCATAATACAGATGTGCACAGCAAGACAAATAAAGTTCATGAACTGGTGTCCATAAGGGGAGCTGCTAGTCCACTGAACTGTCTTTCTGTTGTTTTCAATTTAAAGTGATGAAAAGAGCATACACAGTGCTTAGCTTTTAAAAGCACTACACAGCCCAAAACCCCTTGAAACCACTGGAATGCTCTGGACACAAACTGGAATCGTTTCATATATATTGCCAACAACCTCACCACGATCAGCCCTTAGTCCACACACTCTCCATCTGACTCCTCTTTAATCTGACTTCTGTAACACACTCCTCTTACTTTTCCTTTGTGAAACCTGTGGGTTTCTTAGCCTTCTTGACTCCTTCCTCTCTCATTAGCTGTTTCTCTAATAATTTAGTGGTAACATTCCTATTCCTCACTTGCCAGGAAATCTGTCAGGACCCTTACCCTATGCTTGAAAAGTTACCCTGCCCCTGGCTTAGCACGCTTCATCCAAACTGCCCGGCATTCTTGCCATCATCAAGCAATCAAATGAACCTGACTTTTGCCAAAATTGAGCTCCAAACTTCCTTCCCAGAAGCACTTCTGCTTCTTTTCTTATTCTGTGTAAAATATTTCAGCTGTTAATTGAATGCAGTATAATTAATGGCAAGTTAAAAAAGATAAACGTCACTTAAAAAAAACCCAAACACAAAAAACCAACCACAAAACAAAGAAACCCAGCTCCTTTTCAACACTTTCATCAGCAAACAGAAGTCTGCATCTAGTGCATTCAGATCATTTGCCTCAGGCAAGAAAGACCTCTGCATGGTATGTCATCATTATTTTGCGCTTTAAAAATCATCAGTAGGGCACACATTCCTGAAATAGCACAGAATATTGTTACCTGGAGATTACTTTCTGCCTCAGTCTAAAAATGTGTTAGGATCACTTGTGCATGAAGCAAAAAAATAAATAAATCAGGTTGGATGTAACTTTCTTTACATACAAAATAAACAAGGACTTTTTTTTAGTATCCCAGGATACCAATAAAAATTCTCATTTACTCGGCATCATGAATTTCAACATTTTGTGTAAATAATTTTTCACTATTTGACACCCCAAACTGTTACTGTATTTCAATATTAATAACTTAGAGTTATATTGAATTTGTAACACCCAAAGCAATCTTACATCATTTGACGTAAAAAACCCAAAAACAAACCAACAAACATTTTCCAAGTTAACTGCAAGTAGTGTTTGAATGGAGGACCTCACAATAGCTGATGGCAAAAATCTAAAAAAAACCCCAACAAAACTGAAGTATATCAATTGCAAAACTTCATGGGTGAGTTCCAACCACTTGCCTCCTAGGACACCCAACTACACCAAAAAACCCCACAAAAAACTAACTTTACAAAATGCAATTACCCACATTTAAATTTTTCACAAACTTTTCTGCTAATATTCTAGCCCTTGCACCCTGGCAAGCAGCAGCCCCAGGCTAGGCCCCCTGTTTTTCCCTCCTTAGGAGGACCTCCACAGCGCAGCAATGTGGGAAGCAGAACGTAAACACATGTTCTGATCCCAAGGCATTCAAGGGTGTCTTCTTCAGACTGCCTCTGCCTATACCGCCTTTTTGGGAGTCCTGCACATATGCATAACCAGCTTAGCTCAGGAAAATAAGGATATAACATAACGTTTGTAGACTGGGAGATAGGGATGTCAGTACACTTCTCCCAGGGTTCTGAGCCCACATCCCTAAATAATGCCACGCACGTAAAGTTGCCAATAGATGCCCAGAAAAAAAACTTGCCAACAGTCACACAGGCAGAATGAAGAACCTGATCTGGGCCTCTTACGTGAGAGGCTAGCACTTTAACCACTGAACCTTAGGGGGGAGTAAGAAGAAAAAAAAGGAAAAAAACAACAAAAAACCCCAAACACAAGTAGCCCAGAGAGCATGCTAAATTCAACAACTAAATTCATCTAACTTAGTATCCTGTCCTCAACAGACATCAAAAATCAAAATACATGTGAAAATTTTCACCGCAGGCAAACATGTTGCTCTCTACCGTTGGCTGCAGGTATTGAAATGTGGTATTCTGGAAAATTATTAGAAAACAAAAAATATTAAGATTTTTAAAAAGCATGGGGGGGGCATTTTAAAAGTGACTGCCTTAGTGAGATTTCTCCCATAAGTTACTGTAAGAACGTTCTCTTAAAAAAGTCTTTGCTTAAGGCAATTTCCCCTCCCCTTTGATTCTGCTCTTCAACTAGCTTCCAAGAAAACTCTTTGAAGTAATTAACACAATTAAAGGCACAATGATGAAAGCTAACCTTTAAAAAAAAAAGTTTAATGACTGAAGTCTTTACCCTACTTTATTTTATGAATATATCTTTTATCATAACTTAGACACTACAGAATAAATTGCAGCTTAGCCGTAATAGCCACACAAAGGAAAACACACAATTTTGTTATCCCCTCTTTTTTGTAAGTGAGTCTCAGGCTCAGTTTAAACACATGCCAAATATGGGCTCAATTTACCACACTTTCAACAAGTAATCATACTAGAGAACAGGAAAACAAGCATTGATTCAATCCCCACAGCCCATAAGCAACTAAGAAGGCTACCTTTTTATAATTGTATATATTTATATATATACACATGAGAAATAGTTAAAGCAAGGGGAATACCTACTGAAATCACGATATTACATTAACACCACTGTACTTTGCCCATTGTCTACAAAATTTTCATATATGCGGTTATCAGTGCCTCATTTAATTTTACATTAAATTTCTGCAGTCCTCAACAACTTCCCAAAACAATATATTTCAATGGGTCTTAATCTTTCTCTTCCATAGCTGACAGGAAAATATGTTTCTGGTGATATCTTCTAATTTTCCAAGTTGTTCCCTGAAATGCTGGACACAGAGCAGAAATCAAAAGCAAAACAGCAGTGTTGTTCTACCGAACAGCATACAACAGGCCATTAGAGAATTATGCAGCAAATATTATCCTTCTCCACTGCTAACATAGTAAAAGCTCCTCAGGGAAGAGCTTAATTCACCTGTAACTTAATTTAAAATTTAAAGATTTAAACCCCCAAGTAATTAATTAAAATAATCTAGATCTCTCACAAAAGAATAATTTATCATTCACAGGGGAGGGAAAAATTTAAAATTATTCACATCAACAAATTATGACATTTTTGAGGTAACTGAATGGAAAATTCCATTTTGAAATGAAATTACATCAGGTATGGAAACACAATAGGCTACCCACAGTTACACTTCCTTTCCCCAAAACCAGCCTGCAGGTTTCTGCCTTCTGTGTCTCAGTAGTAAGAATAAATAAATAAATAAATCAATGGTTTGTGAATTCATAAAAGTCATAAATAGGGCATTTAGAGCTAAAAGAGAGCTAGCTAGCTCTCTTTTTTCCTCTCTCTTTCTAGAGCTAGATCATCTCTGAAAGGTATATTTAGCACCCAAAGAAGGAAAGGATTTCTCATTCCTGATACAGAAGTGTAAAAACATCTCCAAATTACTCATAATAAGGCAAGGGTTAAACATATATAAGGTTTGAGCATCTCGTCTTTAACAATACACATTTGGAGGTAGAAAACAAATAAAACTTGCACATCATCACTTCCCAAAGTGGGTTTTTTCTGACTGATTGGTTGCCTTTCTTAAATATGAAGTGTACAACCACACTCTCTCAGTATTTAGTAACACCATTCATAGGTTTCATGTTTGCATTACACTCTATAGCATGGCAACATTCATTCCATGTAGATTTAAAGTATTAATGTCGTCTTCAATATTCTTCAATGTATTTTCTTGCTTTCCTAATAATTATATTCATAAGAAGGGCTTATATTTGCTTTTCTCTAGATTTAACACACGGGGTACAAATCTTTAAAGCACGAAGATACTATTTTATACAACATCAGAGAATTTTGCTTTCAAATTCCTTTGAAAAACAGATTGAAAAATGTTTCATGAGGTCTAGCAACCTTAGTTGGTAAGCACTTAAGTTATTCATGAGCTTAAACGGATTTTCTTCACATTCTCAGGACAATGCTTCTTCCTCTTAGTAACACTCACTATTGTGATTCCTTTTCTACCACTCCATTTATCATAGCCAGAGAAAATCAGGACAAAGGCTTAAACGACAGATTTCCTAAGGCATACCAGCGTGTACATGCTTCCCAAACTGCTCAGTAAATAAGACTTGTTTACACAGAGCTTCACCACGTGAGAACATGAAAACAGCTTTCAATATTTAATACCTACATGCACACCAAGGTAATCTGAAGCAGTGGTACCACCCAGGGACAATATATTAGTCCAGACTTGATGTTTCTAACAAGTTGGTCACCTGGCAATTACAACACGAGACGGAAAGAGAGGGAACAATTCTAGTTCCGAAGACACATCACCTTCTGTTTGCAATGCATGTTTAATTCTTAGCAGTTGTCTGAAAAAGGTTTTTTTGACAAATGAACTATTAGGACTGTCAAAATTAGAAATCAAAGCTCTCAAATGAAAACATAGTCAAAGGAGCTAACTGCACGTATTAACCTTATAAAGCAGAACATCTGTGCAAGCAGAGCAAGATATAACCCATTTCTGGGTCCACACTTTGAATCCGACACAGAGCTATGCTGCCAGCCATTTACATTCACACAGTTATTATACACGCACTACGGTGGCTAGCTGATTCCTTACAATAGACCTCCATAGCCTCAGCTGGCACTTGGGTAAGACGACGTAGAGAGCAAGCCTGCCTCACCACCCAGGTGGCTCCTCCCGGCTCAGAGCCCTGTGCGCACGCCAGGTAGCAGAGGGATGCGTGTACACCCCCTGAGAATCTTACCCCGGCTCTGGGATGCACTGAGACTTCACACTGCCGGCTGGCATCCGCCAATAATGCTATGCTTGTGTTAATTAAAAAAAAAAACCAAACCAACCAACCTCTTGAAGTTTCATTCATAATGTTCTGCTACTAAAGCTTGATCGTTCTCTGACAAGCCCTGGTAAAAGACTCAAAAGATTCAAGGGACCTCCTAAAGACAAGAAGCTGAACATTCAGTTAGTATTTTATTTTAAAAAAAAAAAATAAAAATCAAAACAGGAAAACCTAACGAAACTTCAGCTCTTTCGAAGTGCTACAGGAAAAAGGATGGCCAAAAAAATGTTTCCCCCTCACTCCCAAATATGTATTAGGACATAAACTTCTTCCCCTGCCCCCCCAAATCCACAGGCAGCAATATGATCCCAAGTGATTCACATGCAAAAAACAAGCCAATGTTTCTGTTGCTATAACACATAATACTCTGTTTTCCTCTGATGTCATTTTTATAACATTATTTTGGAATTTGACTATTTTAAAACTTGGTTGCTACGACACATTATAGTCATTACATGGATTCATTTCCTACTTTCCAACTGGCAAGACTATTTGTTTCAGTTTATTATAAAGTTATATTATGGACAAAAGACACATAAAATGTACTGTAAATTCTAATAGCAGAAACTCCTTTAATGCCTTGCATTCCTTGAATAAATGTGTCTTGGAAGAAGGGCTTCCCCCACAGTTACCCTGAAGGTCTCTGTACTTCCAGCTTCCTCAAGTCATCTGAGCCTTTTTCTGAAAACAGTCTTTTTGCAGTATTACCCCTACTGATAGATGACGTGATTTCTTGCAGAGCCTGTAAATGACTCCCATATTATCTAAACTTATAAATAATCAGAAACTGACAAATTCTTCCTGTGGACAATAAAACATAGAGTATACACCCTCCCCGCTATTTCTGGCTCTAACAAGTGGGGATCAAGAACAGATGATGAATTGATCTCTCGGCCCTTTGCACTTCAGCTTCACCTCCACAAGGCAACACAGGTTTGGGAAAGCTGTGCTTTTCCTGTAGATTAGTTTTTAATTACTGAAATATGTCATACCAGACAGATTCGCATTCAGAAGTCAACTTCTAAAAGAACAATCCAAATATGAACTTCATAATGTAGCATTAACATCACTGAAATCCTTTTAAAATATGCACACAGTATACCTTAATCTTCACAAACAACATTAAAAGAAAAGCAGTTTGGGAATCAGAGACAGGAAGGTTACCGGAATAAAAACTTTCCCCTGTATAACAAACATGCACACAGGATGTACTGATATATCATAGGAATCTTTATTTTCTAGCCTATGAAAATAGATGAATTTTCACCATATGAAAAACATGGTGGCTCTGTCATATTCAGTCTCAAAGCTCAACACTAATTTAACATGTACACAATGCATCTTTGGGGAAAAAAAACCACTGAAAAACATATATGCTAGCACAATATTTTTTCAAATGTGCAAAAGAGATTATTTTCCACTTGTGATCGCAAAGTTTTGCCTTGTGTGTTTGACCTAACAAGTATTCCACATAGTTCTTTACAATTTGAACTTTCTGTTAAGTTTGATTAAAAGCAGTCTTACTAAATCAACTCATTACGGTGCTTCTGCTACTGGCTAATCATTCAAATGACAACCAGACACAAAGCATGTTGGCACAGACCATTACCCTCAAATTGCTTTAATTGGGACTATGCATTTGCAGGATGGGTCTACACAAGCACATCCTGTTACAGACCCAGACCTACCTTGTGACTGAAATACAGAATTTTATTTTTTTTTTTTTTTTTGTAAAAGGTGCAATATGTAATCTATTTCAATGACTAGTGACAATACATAGATGTATTAATCCTTTCATTACAATTACTTTGTGGGGTGTGCTGAACAGGCAGTTAACGAAAAAGATAGCTGTCATTCCGGCTAGTTTGTAGCATGAGTGTGAAGATCTAGAAAAAAATAATGGAAGTTTTTAGGGAGAATGATTTTTTTTTTTTTTTTTTAAGAGTTCAAGTTCTATAAAATTAATTAATTTTGAGCCTATTAGTGGCAGCTATCAAGCCAATAAATTCATGTTTATAGGACTGTTTAAGTAACAAATAATCAAAAATAATTTCTACTTGATCTTGAAGAAAGTTCCTTCTAAAGGGAGTACTTTTTGAAAAAAATTCGGGGTGGAGGCTATGGGGTTTGCTTGATCAGGTTTTTTAACTACAAAAAAAAAAAGCTGAATCAGTAGTTCCTAGGTATGACTTCTTTCCCTAGCTGGGAAGAAGAATAGGGGAACAAAACCCCCAGATGTTTACTATACATTTTCATTTTATTAAGAAACAGAGTCTTTCTTTGTTTTTCCCTAAAATGGAAGAGCAGCCATGGAGAAGAACCAACTACTGCTATTTTGATGAAAGGAACTGGAGGAACGAGAAAGCAAAATGGGAACAACCATCACATGTAATGCAAATGGAAAAGAAATGAGAAAGATGAATGCAGAAGCTGGAGCCCCTGATGCTTCTTTAGGAATAGCTCAGGATTGAAGAAAAGAGGACTGCAGCAGGATGAACAAGTCCTAGAGTTTCCCAGTTAAGTCAGGTATTGAGACGAATTTCTAAGCCCTATCTATCATTATTAGTAAAATCTAGCTAGTTCACAGCATGTGTTTGATAAATCCTCGTGTATAATGAGTCTCACCAGTTTTCCTATGTGATCAGTTTTTCTTTCCTTAAATGAATCTTTCACACGGCAAGAGAGAAGAAAAAAAAATTAAGCTAAAGTGATTGTCAATGCCAAAGAACTGGCAGGGACAATTCAAGGACAGCTAAGCAGCTGATACAGATTTTAAACTTAATTTTTGTAATAGATCCGATTTTTGAATTCACGGTGTTCCTTTATAGTCTGTCAGGTTTGTCTCTAGCAGCAGTTCCTTTAGGGCAAGCACTGCAGACAGTCTGCCTACCCTGAGGGAAACTAAGACACTCGGATGTGGGGTAAAGGGAAGATATTAATAATTTAAGACCATGGTCTGCCACCCCTAGGAGAAAGCAACAGTGTAAGTACAGAACTATCTAACCCCTGAGCTTAGGTTGTCCTTTGTGAACTTTGCATTTTCCTGAATAGATTTACAAAGTGCTGTAGAGGATACAGTGTTACCCATGGTTTTTGCAGGAGTTCTGAAAATGCTCATGGTGACTTGTTAACGGGGCTCCTGCCACTGCCAGGGCCTCCAAAACAAGAAGAGACGTCAACTGGGAGGCAGCATCAACAAAAAGGTGACGGAGGGGGGAAATATCTCGAGTAGTTGAGGACACTTTTTACAAGCTACAAAATACAGACCTCAGAAAGGTAAAAGCCCTAGGAAAAGTACCTTCTTCCTTATTCTTGTAAGGCAAGGAAGTTAACTTAGCACAACCAAACAGAAGATTCACTGAGTGAAAACTGTTTCCAGTGACCCAAATATGAATTTTGATTATTCTGACATCAGTTCTCATTTGCACTTTATATAGACACATATTTGGTAATCCTCTTCTGGGTTACAGAAATAATTATTTTGAAACTATTTCCACTTATTCAGTACTCTTATCCTGTGTAGAGCAAACATTGACGTAACAGTCATTCACTTGTACATTCAACTTGATATTCAATATTCACATGTGTTACAGAGCAATTGTACTTAAAAACAGAAAAGAGCAGATATGAACTTTAAAAATTACCTTTATTTTAAAAAGATACTAAGGCTACTGTATGCGTAAAGTAAAACTAAGTTTGCTCTAGGTGTGGTATACTACGTCCTTTCAAGAGTCACTGGCCCTTGGTTCTGTTCATTATACATTCATTTTCTTTTTCACATGCTTGAAAACCAAGCTTAAAAATTCCAAGGTCCTTCATTTAATCAGAATGAGTTGTATATGAAATTCTGCCGAAATCTTCAGGTTCATATTCTCTATAAAACATACCACAAATTATGAATGTCAGGACTGCATATTAATTTTCATTGTAAATAAGTCTATCAGAAAACCATCAAACAGCACCATCACCTACTGAATACACTTCATTTACTAAGACCACCCTACATGCTGAAATAATACATTCCTCAAAAGCACAAAAACCTGGATTCAACATGGATATTAAATTATGAATCACTGCAAAAAAAAATCATTCAATTTTTGGGGACAGACTCTTTATTAGGGAGTGTTGTGATAGGATGAGGGGCAGCAGTTTTAAACTGAAAGAGGACAGGTTTAGATTACATATTAGGAAGAAATTCTCTACTGTGATGATAGTGAGACACTGGAACAGGTTGCCCAGGGACGTTGTGGATGCACCATCCCTGGAAGTGTTCAAGGCCAGGTTGGATGGGGCTTTGAGCAACCTAGTCTAGTGCGAGGTGTCCCCGCCCATGGCAGGGCGGTTGGAACTAGGTGTTCTCTAAGGTTCCTTCTAACCCAAACCATTCTATGATTCTATTCAAATGCAAGAAAATTTAATTTGCAGCCTTGCTTTTGCAGACCCAAACCGCAGATTTGCTACTTGATCCTACTTTGCTTATGCTGGCAAAATATTCAGCAAAACTGGGTATTGTACCATACAATTAAACATCCTTTACATAAATTCTTCCACACAAATACTGTCAGTGAATGAGAAGACAAGAACTCAGCACCACTACAGCTGAAAACTAGCTGTTTATTTTCAGCCTCTCCCAACATTTGTAGTAAGACCATGATCATGATGATGACTGCCTTTGCTTCTTGAGCTAGGGTTTACTAATACGGTAAAAAAAAAAAAG
>VYXH01007860.1:94957-118952 GCA_013397275.1 Burhinus bistriatus
AAAAAAAAAAAGGAAAGTTAAGGCTCCTGAAACATGAACCTCAAGCCCATGTGTACAAATTCTGATGCAACTCTCATATTCTGGAGTCTACCGACAGTTCTTCAAAAGAGTAGTAATAAGTGACGGATATGAGCATTTAAGTATATGATTGTAATGTTGCTGGTGGAGAAAAATAATAAACCATACACTGGTGAAACTTATGCAGGAAGAGAAACAAAAACCAAAATTTGGGAGAAAGAACAAACAGCACACATCTATTCATCCCATTCCACCTTACTACAGTGTAAAGGATGAGTGTGACCTACAAAAATGGATTGTCTCTTCCCCTTAACTGTACAAGACAGTATTAAGTCGTGGCTAACTGAAAACCACAGTGAAGGCCACAAGTACAAGGAAGAACATGGAAGGAATCAGATACAGAATGAAGTTTCAGTCCATATATGAACCTACAACATTTCCTCCATGTCTTTTTACCTGCCAAAGTTAGCTCCTCCGCTCTTTGTGAGTTCATTCAGCCAAAATACACAAGAAACTGATTCATGGTGTCTACGAATGATTTACTTGATGGTGAGTTTGGTAACAGAAACCCCTAGGAAGTACCAACATGTATAATCACAGAATCCCATAATGGTTAGAGTCAGAAGGGACCTTAAAGATCATCTACTTCTGACCCCCCTGCCGTGGGCAGGGACACCTTCCACTAGACCAGGTTGCTCAAAGTCCCATCCAACCTGGCCTTGAACACTTCCAGGGATGGGGCATCCACAACTTCTCTGGGCAACCTGTTCCAGTGTCTCACCATCCTCATAGTAAAGAATTTCTTCCCAATATGTAATCTAAATCCACCCTTTTTCATTTTAAAAATAAGACACATAACATGATGAAGGTTTTTGAAGTTACTACTCAAGTCTATCAAACCAGACTGAAAAATATTCACAAAATCTAATTTAGCTAAGAGAGACCAGCCTTTCTTGAAAGAGAGAAGTTTCTTGATGGGGTGAATCAAAGCAAGAATTTAACTCCAGTGCTTCAACTGCAGCTCTCCTGACAGCACTCCTGTTTCCATCAGCAACACAGAGTGCTCAGGAAATAGTCTTCCCAGACAAAGGCAAACTTGCTGTAACCACCAGTATTTCAAGTAGTTTTTGCAAATAGTATCAGACATACCACGCAGGAAAAATATTCCTGCATTTCAGACATCACTACTAAGGCTTTCTGCAGAGGTGCCCTGCGTGCTAGCTTTGGTGGCCTGTGCTTCCAGGAAGTCCAACAGATCTCTGCGGTAAACATAGGAAATGACACAACTGCTACCTCATGCTACCTCATTGCTAACCTCACAGGCATTCTGACCATGATTATAAAAATCACATCTCTCTACCACAAAAATATTTTTTACAATGTGTTACAGTAGGCTGAAAAAAAGAACAGGATTTAGTAAATGCAAATGTGTTTTAACTTCTGATCCAGCAACAGCAGGAGAGAGACTTTATGTCCCCAAGGCCTGTTACAGATTGAGCAATTCAGTAAAACTTAAACGATTGTAGGAAGTTTTAGAAGCTGTAAGTTGACCAGACACTGCTTGTCACTTTGAGTATCCAGCTGCTGGCTTTTTTCAGAGAAAGTTACCTCATTAGCTACTGCCAAGTAAATAGACACTTTCATTTTTCTAGCCCAGGAAAAAAAAAATTAACATTTGAAACAAGTTGCTAGAAAGCTACTCGCAGTCAATCACACCACCTACAATTATAAAAAAGGATAGTTTTAAGGTCACCATTCTGTTAAGACAAAATATAAATTGGCCATAACAATTCCGTCAACATCAGGTTGGAACAAAACCCTAGGTCTACGCTGAAATCAGTCACCCACATAGGAGGCCAAATGCACGCCACATCTGAAGTGACAAGATATGCATTAGTGAACCAAGCCATTTCAAGCTGACAGAGAAACAGAACTATCAGGAAACCAATGTTATCAGACATTTTAACCAAAAAGCATGTAATCTTGAAGCTACTCTGGATTGCATTTTATGTTTGGTGCTTAAAATGGCTAGAGATCTACACAGAGTGGGCTGCAACAGAACAAAACCTGGTCTATTGAGACTTTTTATTCCTGTAATAATCCAGGAAAACTGTAACTAAGTCTACTTAAGCATTTATCGCCAACAAACAATTCTGACAGAACTAAAATATAATCATTCCTCCCACGTGCTAATGACAGAATGGCTAGAGCTAAATGGTATCCCATAATAATTTTACGTGTATGAAGTGTTCCATTTCATTTAGTGATATTATAAAAGTGATGCATTGGCCATAACATTTACTGTTTACAATCTGCAGCAAGCTATACCCTTCTCAAGGGAGATTAAATAATCAAGAAAACGTTATTCACACTATGTATTTGAGAACAGTAGATTGCTATGTCAATTACAGATTCTTTCCTATATTAAGAAGGATGTAAGCTAGCCTAGAAAGGAGAGGGAAAGGGAAGATTGGAGATTTGTTTGCTTCCCAACTGAAAAGGACGTCATATGTTCATGCGTTGAAAAAATTTTCCTTTAGTCCAACAAAGCCTGAAGAGCAAAAAAATTTAAACGTTAGTTTTGAGTAGTTGCTGAAAACACTTCATTATAGGGGAAGAAAACTGAGAGCTCTGAAGAAACATACAGTGACTCACAGCACTACAAACAGAAAGATCCAGAAGTAGTCAGATTTCCAGAGTATCCATTAGAGGTAAGTATTTTAATGACAGTATTTGTTTAAAGTATTCTTTATTAATATTACTTATGCCCCATTTTCCATTCAAAGATCACAGTGATCGATACAGGCTGTAATGAATGAAGTGTAACACCTCCAGAAAACAGATGCTACATTATTCATTTTACAGATAAGTAAATGCAAGTATGAAAAATTAAGTGACTTGCCCTAGTCAGAGAGCCAAAAGCACAGCTGCAAATACAATCCAGATATCCTAGCTTCCAATGATCTGTTAACCACTAAACATTAGCCTTTCTTAAATGAAACGTAACCTTTCCCTCACATTTCGCCCTCTTTCTAACTAGTCTGGCAAAGCTAGTACTGAGGATGTTCATTTCACATGGCTGACTTTTAAGAAACCAAAAACTTAAAAAGAAAAAAAAAAATAAAAAGATAAACTTGACTTTACCACATGGATTACAGAGCTCCAAATCCCTCACTGTAGGGCTCAGTTACCCGTCTGCCCTCCCAAGAGCAGAGTCAGCAATAGCTCACAGATTTAAAGCTGCTGGCCGGGCACAGGCTTGGTAGGAGGTATCAGGGTCACACATTATCCCAGAAGAACACCTGCTGCAGTCCTAATTCATGGCAGGCACTTACACCCAGGAGCTGCCACCGCCGCATTCAAATGAGAGGAAGAAATGGCCGGGATCATCAGAGCAACATATACTGCCCCAACAGCTGTTCCTCCACATGTCCTGTCTCACGTGGACAGTTATCTTTAAGCTGCCTTCTTTCAGGCTCTCAGAACAGGCTATGCATTGGAACATCCTAGTGACCCAAAGCTCGGCAAAAGGTTAAAAATGCTCATCAGTACTCCTGTTACACTAAAGGCTTTCAATGTGGTGGCAATTACATCTCGTCCTGTCTCAGCTCAGAATCTATTCTGCGCAGATAAAGCAGAGGGTTTTCTACCAATGCTTAAGAAACCCTTAATGGTGTAAGGAAGACTTCAAAGGCTAGCCAAGTGTTTAGACAGGAAGGGAGGGTAGACACAAAAACACTGATGACAAAATGCCACCAGTCAAAGGGATGACAGCAAGCAATCATAATTTCATTGTCACCACTTATAACCACAAAAATAAATGAGTAGAAACTTGAGAAACAGCACATGCAATTAATCAATTTTATCGCACAGATCTTTCAGATGTTCCCACAAATAGAAAGATCTCCTTAAGTGTTGGAGTACTTAATAGACGTATACAGTATTTATGCACTCTCAGTCTGAAAGATTAGAGTTGCAGAACTTAAGTTTTTCCAAAAAATCACCAAAGAACATATTTTACATACCCACGCTTTAAAACATTTGCCTGAACACACAACAGGAAACCTATGTTACTTTATAAGCATGGGTAATGAGCCAGAGATTTAAAACACATATCTAGTATTGAAAAATCAAGACTTGTTTCCTAAACTGTTACGATACATCAGAGCATAGGTCTCAGACCCATAACTAAAATCTATCACGTTTACAGTCAAATATACAATAGTCAAATTTCAGAAAAAGATTATTAAGAAAGAACAAGGTCAAAATTCACCTTATTGCAAAATCATACCTTAAAACAAGGTCAGGTACAATTTGTTCATTGCTACAGGTGTACTAAAACTTTTCAGCAGGAAATTAACTCTTCTTAGAATACAAAGGTCGAGGCCATTAGAAATGCATCTGCAACAAAGCCTTTGGAAGTACCAGTGAAGCCAAACAAGAACATCCAAAATAAGGGCATGCAGTTTCAGTTTTATGTGAGTAAATACTGACTTTCATTTCCAGCAAGACACATCAGGTTAATAGTGTAGCCTGAAATATATATGAGTTTAAAAAAATTAATAGATTCAATCCTGCTGAACCTGTGCATGATTGTATTCCTACCGGTGTTGCACAAGCTACAGGCTTACACACTTAAGCCCGACGCAGCCCTCTTAAAACAACAACAACCAAAAAAAACCCTCCCCACACATCACAAGTCCCCCACAAAACCTCCAACCACACCCCAAAATACTGTATTTAGACTTAACTCACAAATAAACCAACAACTACTACACATTGAACAAACTATCTAAAGCTAACATTGAAGTCCCACTTCAGCATTGCGGGTCTCTCTGATACTTTGACGACTGCAGTGGAAGCTTAAGAGCCCAAATACACTGCGCTTCAGTCCTCCTATTCCCTGCATTTCATCAACCGACCTTAAGGTTGGACCCAAAGGCAGAAAACCATTTTATTCTTGTCCCTCCTCTTAAAAAAGAAAAACAAAAATCTTTGCTCAGCTCATCATAATATCACAACCTGCATTTTTAAACAATTCAACAAAATCTCCTCCACCAGCATTTTCTAAAGTCAGGTATTTTCCATTTTTATTAACAAGTTGATTTGTTTCTTCCAGAAAAATCTACTTAAAGCCAATATCTAAATGCCCCTCCCTGAAACAAATGTTTCTGTAAAAAGCTATGTTTGTCCCCTGTACTCCTTTTGTTCACTCAAGACAACCGGATTTAGAGAGCTTGAAAATCAAATCTTGTTTTTGGATCATCATACCAGAATTGTGCAGTTACCAAGGGCCACTACACAGCTACAATTCATATTCTCTAAAAGAAAATGAGAACATTTGTTTTGAACAAATGCTAATTTTTGTTTTACACCTGTTAAAAAATAGTGTGCATATTAAACTTGGGTTCTATTAACATTGCCATATTTGTAGTCATAGCAAACACAGTTCTATCAAACAAAAACCACACCCCCCAAAAAAACCCCACCACACCCAAAAAAACCAAACCCACAACCCAATGCCCTTGGAAAATTGCACTACATATCTTTTTTATTTTGTTAAGCCTCTGGCATTTCATTGCTTTCCTGCCAATCAGTTCTTGTTTTACAGTCAAAGAAAACACTGCCCAACAATCCCAACTTCTGCTTATTGGCAGGAATGCAAGTCTTCCATCAGTTTGCCTTAAAAACAAAAGAATGGATAATCAGCTTAGCAACCCAAAAAATCTCAACAATATACAAAATCTCCCAGCTGGATATTCCAAAACAGAAAATGTTTTCTAATGCTCTTAGTAACAAAACACACACTTCGCAGCAGTGTCATTTTGAGCTTTTGAGTTGATTAGTTCCTCTGCTTTTTCCACTGGTTTCCTCACAATATAATCCTTAATATTAAAAACTACGTAACTGTTAGTGAGACAGCCATACTTCTTCCATTATCAAGGGATTTTTTTTTTTTTTTTTGCACATTGCACGGGGAAGGACACTCATTCATCGCACGTGGCATTACAATGAAGTAACTTCTGAATGACAGAGGATAACTGAAAGAAAACCTGTTGCGGCAAGGAAATGAAGATCCTGGAGCGGAGAGCTAACCGCCCACGCAAAACCTCACGGCAATGTTTCCCGACGGACATGCCAGTCGTGTCACCTCCCCGGCCGCTCCTTGGCCACCCCACCTGCCACGGCCGAGGCGCCCACCTGCCCGATGAAGCGACGCCGACCACCGCCAACGACCCGAGCACCAACTCACGAAGCCCCAAACTTCCCACAAGTTTTGACAAGCCTCCCGAGAGCTGCCGGACGGTTCCCACCACGGAGGCCGGAGCCGAGGCCCCAGCACCCCCGGGACCCCCCTGCCGTTGGGGCGGCGGGTGGCTTCCCCCATGGGGCCGGGTGCTTACCGGGCGGTGTCCAGCAGCGGGTGCTTGGTGCCCACCAGCTTGCGGACCTGCATGGCGATGTTGCTGAGCTCGTCGCTCAGCAGGCACCGCAGGCTCATGAAGGACGTCGGGTACCCCACGATCTTCTCGGCCTCCGACACCACCTGGCTCCAAGGCGGACCGACCGACACCAGCCCCCGGAGGCCGACGACGCCGCGGCCCCCGCGCCGCAGCAGAGCGCCCCACATCCCACCCCCGGCGCCGGCTCCCTCGCCCGTTACTCGCCCCTCCGGGGCCCCCCAGACCAAACGGCCACAGAGGAGTCCCCCTCCTCGCTCGCTGCCCCGCACCCCGCCGTCAGCGGCCGGCTCAGCCCCGTGCGGCGGGACCGCACGGCAGCCGCGCTGCCTGCCCGCCTCCCCTCCAGCGGCGCGGCGGCGGCCGGAGCGGGCTCATTGTGCCCTGGGGGCAGCCATCTTAGGCGTCGCAAAACACGGCGGGCCGTAAAGCGAGGGCGGCAGCGCTCTTTCTTCCTCCTCCCACCCGGCTTCCTCGCCTGACGGCTGTGGCGGTTGGACGGGGCGTACTGGTGTCGGAGTTGAGGGGTCCTGGGTGAGGGAGGCGGGCTCCGGGGGAAGGGGCTCTGATGGCTACTGGGCACGGCACGTCCCCCAGTTTTTCTTCACTCTTAGCTCTTGTACTGGGCAAAGGGCGGCCGCCTCTCCTCCCTACTCCGTGCCTGTCGCCTCCCGGAGCGGCGTGTGTGGGCCGGCCTCGCCAGCCCGGCCATGGCAGAGGGCCCAGCTGGAGGGGGAGCGCTCCCCCGGCTGGGCCAGGGCTCTGGGCTGGCTGGGGGTGTCCGACGGAAAGCGACGTGTGCTGGGTGATGGTAGCGGTGCGTACAGAGACCAGCGGGGTAGAGAGTTCAAGTTCCCACATAAAGTGTTGAACATGTAGTCTTTAGCAACGTAGTCGTGGGTTATGTTTATAAGTGCAGTGCTCTCTGTGTGGGCATTCTTTTTTGTGTTTTTCCATAGTGTTTTGGGATGTGGCTACAGCAGGCATTATTGACTGCAGGCCCCGCCTTTCTTTGTAGGTTTGTCCTGTGGTGATTCTCTGTGATGCCGCTGAGGGGTTTATGAACAGCCTTCCTGTGAGCTGAAGAGGTACTTTCTACCAAATGGTTAACATCAAAAGTGACAGCTAATTTTGAGTGCCCAGCTGAAGGTGTCTGGATCCTGCAATTCCACTGTGTGGTTTACTGTGTATCATGTAGTCTTTTGCTTATTCTGAGCACAGCCATCACTGACCCCTCTGCGCAGCTACGTGCACCCAAAGCTTTTGTGAATTCAGAGAACAGATTTTCTGTACTCCATAGAGGAGGAAAATTCACTGGCCATCTTCAGAAATTCTACAAGTACTTCAGCAAGAAGAATCTGTTCTCTCTTTACAGTCACTTACATCCATTCCTCCTATAACTTCTAAGCTTTGTTGCAACAAATCGGGCAGAGTTCTGATGAGAAAACAGTCCCATTGACTACATTCACATGAGAAATGAGGGTGCTACGTTTCTTGTCTTTACAAATACAAGATACAGGTCACTTCTGTGTACATTATTCCACATGATTAAAAAGAGTTACATTGGGGGGATACTGTAAAAGAAGGTGCAAGTAGCAAACAAATCCATCTCAAAGGAAGGTCAAGTGTAGTCCAGGAAAGGACAGATAACTCTTGAAGTTACAAGGGGAGAGCTGCTAAAAAAGAACACCCTTACCTGCTTACATTGACAATGACAAGGTGTCTTCTGTTCTTACACCTGAGACAACTCAAAATCAACACCAAAACTGTAAACGTTACTGTCCTAAGGAAGGGGGTTTGACTGTGGAGTCAACAATGGCTGAACATGCCTGTGGCATCTCATAAAGGGCTTCTCCCACACTGGAGAGAGGAAAACTATAACGAAGAGAAGCTGCAAAAACTAGAAAGATGACAGAAGAGTTAAGGTTCTGCTGTCAAATCTTTGCTTTGCTACCTATGTCTGAGAGAATAGAGCTTTGCTTTGAAGGAGCTGCCATTGAGTCATTTTAGTTAACTGGTGTCACAGAACAAACTGTTGCTAAATAGGAAGTTTCAGCTTATACACAGTCTAAAAATGACAGAATGCAATGGCATGTTTCTGTGCAGAAAAACTAAGTTAATGAAAATTGCCGGAGGGATGCACTTAAGAGGAGCTACCAAAGCACCTCATCCTGTAATGGTGACAAGTTCCTTGATTCATTTCCTGAGCCATAGCCATTCTTGCACTTAATGTAGTAAGTGTTCTGTGAAAAACTAACACGATTATGCAATTAAAGTCTGCTTAAAATGATACATATAAACTGAGGAAAAATAGGGTTCTATGGGCAGTAAACCTACCATTTCCTAATGTGTGAGAATTTAGCTTTTCCAAATCACTGTTCTTTGTATTGCAGTCTAAGGAACTGAACACTTCTGCCACCTTTATGTAGAATTCTCCTATGTCCCAATGGTTTAGAAGTAGGGCAAGACCCCTGATAACCACAACGCTGCATGCTGCCACTACAGCTTCCTCAGGATTCACCAGCAGTAGGTTGATGTTCTTTAAATGCAGCAGTTGCTGCAGAAATAAAGCATACATTTCATCAGTGAGTTTCACAGCTATTTTTCGCCACACAGATTCTTTGAAAGGATTGTACTGTAAAATGCAAGGACCCTCTGTCTTTCAGCCCAATGCCTTCATCCCTTTCCCTTCTCTTAACAATGTAACATTCTTAACTTTGCTAGTCCGTTTTTGACTCCTGGTCCAAGTTCATAGTTTCTTTCTCCCAGTCTTCTCCCTTCTTCACTTCAGTCCCACACACCATCCTTCCTGGCTACTGTTTTTTCATTCTTGTCCCAGCCTCCTCATCTTTTTCTCATTAAGTTCCAATCATCTTGTCTGCACAGCCTGCATCCTAATCATGGACTCTTCTTTTCATACATGTTTATGGGTGGGACTGTGGGGAGCAACAGCAGAACCCTCTCTCAGTTCTTGTGCTCACCCCCGCAAAGGCGTCTGTTGCTAGGAAAAGCCATTGCTGGAAAGTCTTGCCCATCCCCAGGAGATATCCATTACTGTTGGACTTTTCAGACAGTAGAATGTGGAAAGACCATTCTGTATTTACGTTTTTTAATGGAAACAGTCTGAGACATCCTCTACCCATCAAATCCTTGGCAAATCCTTTGCCAAATTTCAGTTTCAGAGCATGGAGATAGGAGAGATTCTCAGGTCATGCAATCCAACAGTATTTTTTAACATGAGCAAAATGTATTTTTCGCCAACCTCATTTTGCAAACTGACTGAACTATTCTAAAAATCAGCTTCAGGCTGACACACCAATCACAGAAAAAATCATTACAAATTAGTTAATATTTGACAGTTACAGGCATCAAAAGCCAGAGTCTTATAATGGGTAGTGATGGACCAACTTACCTGCAGGCACTGCAGATTGCGCTGCCTGTAATGTAGAGTTTCTCAGTCTTTCTCTCCAAAAAAAAACATCAGAAGCAAAAGTATGATATACTTACCATATTTTAATATTTTAAGTTGTGGACAAAACAGCAAGGGGTTTTTGGTTTTGTTTTGTTTGGGTTTTTTTCCTTCTTGGCTCATTTCCCCTCAGGATTTGAGAGAAAAACCCACACTATTTCAAGAGTTTCAGCGACTGTACAATAGATGTGTCTATTTCTTTAGTCTTAAGTAGAGAAGGAAAATGAAGCTCTTTTTTTTCTATCAATCAGTTGACTTTGTTAAGCCTCTCCAAGAGGAGAAAGAAGCCACTGCAGGGGGGCTGTATCAAAGTTGAAGAACAAAGATGAAAGGTGAAGAGACACTTCTATTTACAGCAGCATGCTCTGGACTAATATACAAGAGAATACATCAAAGCCACCACTAATAACAGCTCTGGATATCTTTTCTAACAAATGAAATATGTAAATATTTTCCTGACTACTGTCTGAAGTAAAACAATTGCAAAGCACTCTCATTTGCTTGGGAACATTTGATCTTTCAATCTTTCATAGTTACTCTGCCCTTATCCAAAATAAATGATGTCCATAGGAGAATGAGACTAGCAATGTTAATATATTATACTAACTATACCCTGCCTGTATAACCTAATTTTCTTCTAGATGTTGCTTAAATTTTAAAATGTTAAAGCTTATGTGCACTCTACAGCTGTTTACAAAAATTAAAGCTAACAGAAATATGTCTGTTCCTTCCAAAGCATCCAGGTAGTTCCCCCCACCCCATACATACAGAGAATTGATTTACTCTGTATCATCCTGGGGAAGTAGACAGTTACGATCATTTCCATTTTGGAAGTCAGGAAGTTTAACAGAGAGGTTGTGTGATTTGTCCAAAGCTTCGTAAAACCCCTAAGGCAAACTGAGAAAAGAATCCACTTCTCTTGACCTCATTGTCTGTGTCTTGTCTACAAGGCTGCCTGTCTTCCTGCTAGCTGACAGACTACCAAGAAGGATGAAGGCCTTATTGATCCTACAGTTAGACACTGAAAAAACAATATTGTTTAACATCAGTTGATTTCAGTAGGGGTTACATCCCTTGGACAGAATTTAGCGCTAAAAGGTATTAATTTTTAAGCCTAAACAGTTAGTTAGTAGCTTGTTAGTAAATGATAATAAATGAATAATTATTTTTATTTTATTTAACAGATAAATAGATACAGCTGTGATATATAGGGATCCTTTGTATGGGTAGGTGTATGTTAACCTTTTCACTCTGCACACAAAATGCAGTGATACAGTAGCTCATCAGTGCACGGCACGGATGAGAAGCCAAAGCTCCCGGTAGCTCTCAGCAGCGCTGTGCAGGCAGTGGGACGTGCCCCTCCTGTGCCGCACACTCGCAGAACACAGCTCCTTTCTCACTGGCTCGCCAGCTAGCACTGCAAAGAAAACAAAATCAATTGAAATCCTTCCATTTCAGCAAGCCAAGTAGGAACAGGAGCAGACGAGTGTGCAGCTGATAACGCCCCTCCTTCATAGACTCACTGTTTTTTCACCTCCCAACCCAATTTCAATTGTAAGACAGGCTCTTAGGCCATCTCCTCTGATGGGCAGTGCCCCTCCACTCAGGGGAATTTGGACAGAGAGTCTTAAAACAGCAATGTTTTGGAGCTGAGTAATCTACAGAAGAAGAAGGAGGAAGATAAGCACAATGTTAGCTCTGGTCATATGCAATCGAAGCTGACAAAGCATCCATCATCCTGTACAACATTATCCTTTAAATATTCAGCTTTATCAGTTCCTCCATTCCTAATCCATCATTACCCACCCCATGAAGCCTCAGCTGATTAGCCCCACCTCTGCAGCTTGGCAACCTATTAACTATTTATTATTTGTATTTAATTGGACTCTGGTAGCAGTGGAAAACTCCAACCAGACACATTTCAAAACTGGAACAAAGGAGATTGTCCCTTGCCAAAGGGGTTCGTGGTCTGGGCAAGAGTGAAATGCAGCAAAGAGGAAATGACAGCCGTGTGGAACAAAGGCTTACTCACATACCCTCTATTAAACTCCCCACCCCACGAATCTATAGATTTTCTATGGATTTTTTTCCAGTGAGTTCCATCTCAGCATGCCTTAAAATCACAGAAGATGATGCAATTTGTGAGGGTCCAGCAGAAAAAAATGGGATTTTGTATGTTAGGTGAAAAATAGATTGAAGAACTCTACCTAAATCATTCCATGATTACTGGGTAGTGACACAACCCAGGGATTAAAGTCCAGCGTAGTAGGAAACTGACAAACGTATACAACATACACCTTTTATATGGATTTAAATAAATAAATGGAAGCATTTCT
This sequence comes from Burhinus bistriatus, assembly GCA_013397275.1. Taxonomy (NCBI): domain Eukaryota; kingdom Metazoa; phylum Chordata; class Aves; order Charadriiformes; family Burhinidae; genus Burhinus; species Burhinus bistriatus. The sequence goes on from VYXH01007860.1 coordinate 107,242, forward strand.
CAGTTAAAATGCGTATTTCTCAGGCACTAAATGTATATAATTTATGAAGTGTTATTTATATTTTGCTGCTTGCTATTCACATGCATAATCAAACCATAGATACAATACTAAACGTTCTTTCTGCTAGTAACGCTGGGTTTGTGGGAAGAAGATCTGTACACCTTTTTCTGTCTTTCTCTATTATTTCACTTAGACGGGAAGCTATGTATTCTCCACCGAGGCTGGCTGCACATTTCCTCTGAAGTAAACTTTGCCGAAGTCACCGGTGCCTTTGTTACCTCCACCTGGGTTCCTGTACCTTTCTATTTATGAGTTCCCTTTGAAGTGTGCCTGAAAGATCCAGTTCCTGAGAAAGCCACTACCCACTCCCTGAGCAGTGCTGCGCAGCACGAGCACTCCGCACCAGAGACACAGCACTGGCTTGCTGTTTACTGATCAACTTGAAAGCCCGGAGCACTTGAAGAAATGGTTATCTCAGGGGCTCGTCTCACTCTGCACCCACTGGCTGCCTTGCTGTCAGGTGGGGATTAACGTCTTCCCAGGAACCAAGTCTTGATATGTGAAAGTCAACTTGGTTTTAAAACTTGAGTTAGAAAACCCAAGTTAAACAAAATCATTTGAATCCATCCTTTTAATTTTCTCTCTGAATAAAGTAATGTCTTTCAAGTGGCACTAACTAAATGGCTTTTGGAAAAATTAAAACAAGATAAACAAAGATATTCATCTATACTATACTGTGCTATCTATACATTTTCCCCCGGTCTAGGTAAACCCTTCTGTTCAAGATAGGTGTTTTTCATTATGATTCCCTCTGCTTTTGAATTTGTCCTGATGTCAATCTGTTGGAGACAGAGTGATGACCCTCAGGGTACAAGGGGCGATGCATTTATTTTTACCTAGCACTTGACTCACTCGCATCTGTCCTCCTTTTAATCCCTGTAATTAAAATGCCTGCCTGCCACTTCAGTACCTGCTCTAAAATGATTAAAATTTGAACATTATAGCAATCATAGTTCCTGCTGCTGTACAAGAGGAAGAAGAATTGATCTAGGCCAACACAGTTAAGCTATAGAAGGGAAACCATAAGCTACTAATGCAAAATAGAATGTGAGAGTATTGGGTCAGATGAAAGGAACATCTAAGGTAGTATACCCTGTCTGTGACAGGAGACAGTATGAAATGCTTAAGGGAAGAGAATTAGAAATCAAGCAAGTACGGAGAAGTATGTCCTGCCGCATGTCCACCCAGCTTCCACCTGACTGCACATCAGAGACTTCTTGAGCCAGATGCTCTATCAAGTCTATCATGTTTAATAAACCAAAATGGATCTATTTTCCAGAACTTCCAAGTCTGGCTCCTCTAAGCTCTTCTTTGAAGCTCTTTAGACTTTTGCTCCCCTGAACATCCTATGGACATGTGTTCCACAGTTTTATTATGCCTTATGTGGAAAAAAACCCACTTCACCATGTTTATTTTAAGCCTCCTAATAGTTTGCATTCAGAGCCAATGATGAGGCATGCCCAAGATAGTCTAAAAGAAGGCTTGAACAACATCTCCATCCCTTTCTGTTTTATTAATTCCCCCCATCTGTTTTTTTTCTCTCTCATGCCCTCTTTCATCCTTGTATTATCTATGGAGGGTGTTACAAGCTACGCAGTCACCTGATTCACAAATACATGCCTATTACATACCAAAATTCAGATGACCAGAAGCATGGCAGTCCTTCAGAGGACTCTTCCACGATGATGTCACTTGCTTGTAAGTTTAGCCTTAAACTTTGGCACCTTGGTTCCTTTCTAAGCTCCTGAGTGACGGTGACCTGGTTTTCGGAGGTGCTTAGCACCCATCACCTCCCGGGGGGAGCTGCAGGCGTTCAGCACGCACAAGAGAACACTTTTATGCAAAGCATCTGCCTGGCTCTGGGCACTCAAGTATTAAATTGTTATTCTGGATTCAGCTTCACAGCGTAGTGACACAGGAAATCATCAGTCCCAGAGTGAAATTAAGAACCTTAGGAATGATGGTGCAACCCTTACTTATGGTGATTTAAGGTAAGCAGTCCTCTTGAATTAAATATTACTAAATGTGAATCTTCTCATTTTTTCTGGATCAGTGGCAAATGCTACAGAGTACAATCATCTTACAGACTTTGCATAGAATAAATGTATAGATCATGGCTATATCCGGAAGGACTACTAGCTTGGACATCTGATTTTCAGCTTTATATCTGTTTCCACAGTAAAACACACCAAAACTTGAACTTAAACATTCACCTGCACAATCATCCAATAGATACACTTTCCATCTGCCCCATAATTTTTCCTTCTTTCTCTGTTCATCTCTCACTCTTGGAAGTTGCTCAGACCTATTCCCTAGCCAAATATATCTTTTTTTTTTTTCCATCAGTGTACTCCTCTTTGCATTTCTTTTTGCTTTCTCGCCACCTTTCTATGTGTCAGCCTTGTTCCAGTTCTTCTGCCCAATGGCATTCAGAACTCCTGCTACTTTCATACACTCTCACCATTTTAAGCCGCTTTCCCACATGCTCCCTTTCACGGAACACCTTCCTTCCACTGATTTCCAAAGCACAGATGCTTGTTCGCTTTCCATGATGGCAACAACAGCTCTAAAAGAAACATATCATTTCCCCTCCTGCAATTCATGCACAAATGCCTGGCATGTGCTGCCTGGAGAAAGCCTTTCGACTTTGAATTTCCTTGCCTTTGTGGAATCTGTGAAAAAGTCTGATAAATTACAGCTTTGGCAGTTATTTCAAATAACTTTATTTGCAGCCAACTGAGGCAAAATCTGTCAATGGTGCCATCCCTGTGTTCTTTCAAAGGTCGTTGGCGTTTCATGAGTGAGCTCAAAGTCAAGCTGGTTCAAAGGGAGGCTCATATTTCATTTTTTTTCCAAGAAGGTTAGATTACATGTTCTAATGGTGACAGGACTGTCCTACAAGACACAAGAGCTGGGTTCTAGTTGAGGCCGCGAGACTCTTCAAGTACATGTGTTTTGTCACTTTATCTCTCTCCCGATGATTTCTCATCTGCAAAATAGCTGTAATACTAACTGGCAGTTGTAATATTAGTTAACAACAGACAAGAAGACCCCAACTAATCATATGAGTGGCTAGGTTTTGAAGTTGGCCTTGGACCTGCTGTTGGTGTTGGCAGTTCAGGTAAAGCCCGTAAAGCTCAGTGTACGGCTCCTCACACCAGGGCTTAAGAGGCACAAGCTGTGACACACTTACCATATGCGAGAGGCAATTTCTCACGTTGTCCCAGGGGGTGAGAGGAAGCAGTAATAGAGAGCCTTGGCTCTGCAAGCCAACTGAATTGCTGCCTGAGCATGCAGGAGTGATGGTGCCCCCGGGGACCTCTAGTGATACTCAGAATAAACCACAGCATGGCTGGGGTTGACATGTATGTGGGCAGGTTTTCGGTGCCTGCTAATCCAGATATGCACGGAGTTCCTGACCCTGGACTCCCCGAAGTTACCCAAAACTGAAGCTTTGTGGCAAGGCTTCGCCACGCCAGCTAGGTGGGATGGAAGTTGTATGTGACCGTCTCCCATCAGCACCCTCTGGTGATCTTAAAGGGAGTAGTGAGGACATGTCAATTCTGCTTTAACCAGTAATGTTGTGAAAAGAAATTCATAACGACACGTGACTTCAAGAATGTCAGATGGAGGTGGATACATACATTGATCCTGTTTTAAGGCAAAAAATCCTACCTGTGTAGAGAAGGACTCTCAGGACTGCCTTTGAGCAAAATCTATTTTTGCTTATGGCAGTAAGAGACATAGGTTATTATCATTAATGTTACATGCATGATTTAATTAGGAAAAGCAACACAGTTCAGGAAAACAAAATCTTTCCAGATAATAGTTATACTAATTACCTAAAAGATCATAAATCAAAGCAAATTGAATAAATTACAGGAGAAATGGGCTGACAAGAATCTCATGGAGTTCAGCAAAGAAACTGGAAGTCCTGCACCTGGAGAGGAATAATATTTGCAGTAATAGAGGTGGGGGACCGGCTAGAAAGCAGCTTTGCCGAGAAGGCCCTGGGGACCCTGGCATTCAACAAGCTGAACCTGAGCCAGCAGTGCGCCCTTGCAGCAGAGACAGTTGGGGTGCGTTAGGAAGAGCGCTGCTGGCAGGTTGAGGGTTCCTCTCTGCTCAGCCCTGGTGAGACACGTCTGGAGTGTTGGGTCCAGGTCTGGGATCCCCAATGTAAGAGAGACATGGACACACTGGAACAGGGACAGTGAAGGGCCATGGATATGATCAAAGAACTGAAGCATCTGACATATGAGGAGAGGCTGAGAGATTTGTTTAGTCAGGAGAAGAGAAGGCTCAGGGGGGATCTGATCAATGTGTATAAATACCTGATGGGGGGGAGGAGGGAGTAGAGACGATGGAGCCAGGCTCTTCTCCATGAAACGACAAGGGGCACATGGGTACAAACTGAAATATAGCAAATTCCATTTAAACATAAGAAAAAGCTTTTTTTACTGTGAAGGTGGTCAAACACTGGAACAGGTAGCTCGGAGACACTGTGGAATCTCCATCCTTGGAGATACCCAAAACATGACTGGACACAGAGCCAACCTGCTCGGCTTTGAGCAGGGAGTTTGGACTATATGATCTCCAGAGGTCCCTTCCAATCTCAGCTGTTCTTTGAATTGCTGAATAAAGAACATATTCCTATACTGAAAATACGTGCCACGTCCTAGTCCTGAATATATTTCTGCTATGCATTCCCAAGATATGTTTGGGGTTTTTTTGACAGACTTTTTGTCACAGCGATGTGAATGTATTGCTATTATATATTAGAGTGTGTAAAATTCATGTAAATATAACTGAGAAGATCAAGAGATTGAATCACATGTCATGTAGGATTCTGGTGAGATGCTGGCAGGAAAGCAGGCATTGCAATAGAAGAGTAATTGTCAAATAATGACATGTCAAAGCCCAACTTTGCCCAAGTCTAAATCATTTAGTATATGTCACTGTAGATACCTTGACAAGTCTCTTTGGGTCCAGGAAAGAAATGAATAACCCACTGTATCTTGTATATGCAATGCAGGGGGTAATTTGGACAAAATGATGTAATGTTTTTGAAAGCATGACAAGAAAATTAAGGATGAAGTAACTCCAGACTGACTTTTATGAATGAAAAGAACCTGTAATTGTTTTCCATCCCTTGACAGATGTTACTTAAACTGACATACTATATCATGCAACAAAGCTCACAGGGGGAATAGAGGATTATGAGAAAATGTATAAACCGCTATCTTTATTGTAAAAAATTCTTTTATTCTTCACAGAAAGACAAAGAGAGGAGGGATTCCTGTTAGGAAGAACTTGATGTAGATTACTGTAATATTTTCAGGAATGTATCAGAACAATTGATCTATTAAAAAAAAGAATGAAGTTAAAAAGAAGGGAGAACTTTCCTCTGTATCCCAATTCCACACAGCCTCTCCCTTTCTCTCCTGTCATTGTAGCATCTGGGAGACTTACCCATTTCTTAAAGTGAAAACAAGATGACTCTCTTCTGCCTTTTTCTGCGTGGAGAAGTAAAAGAATGGGAAGGGATGGAAATGGCTGATGTTGAGAAGAGACAGCTGAAGAAATGAGTTTGCCTTGGCTGTAAATATTCTCAGTGTACCTCGGAGGGAGCTTTACAGCTGTGGGACAGCTGCAGAGAGTGCAAGTCTCCACCCCTCACCAGTTTTCTTTTGGCTTTGACAGTTCCCTGCTTTCAAGGTATGTGAGAAACAGGGGCACAGAGAGTAGGAGAGTCTCTCGGGTACCTCAGACCTTCTCCAAAGTAGCCTTTGGAGGTCAGCATTCTGGGTGTCAGCCACAAGGAAATAAGAAGACCACAGGAAAGTAGGGCTTGGTGTATGTTCTTACCAGTCTCTACGACAGAGCAAGTAGACCACTGTTTTGAACAAAATGAAACTCTTTAAGTTTTACAAATTTCATTCTGAGGTACAGTCTTTGACAGTAATGAATTCTAGAGGTTGCAAATGCATAGTTTGTACAGCCAAGTTCAAGTCTGGTATAATGTGTCTAAGTTTCTTGCTCATCCATAGGTCCTTCATTTTCCTCTGCCCGATCTTTGGCATTATATTCAATATGAAAACGTCACAGCAGAGTCACTGAATAATCCTAGTGGATAGACAGGGTGTAGTAGTAGACAGATGATACAGATTTTTCCCCAAAGTCAATACTGGTGTCCGGGGCATATTTTACTAATTTGGTTTTTAATGCATTGCTGATACCTTTTTAAAGGTTTAATATTGATTGATTTTTAATGGCGAGGGTGTTCTCTGATGCTGAAGAAGGAAAAGACTTCTCCTTGCTTACTTTTGGTGTAGGGAACATGAGAAATGAAACAAGAAACAAAAAGGCATTTTAACAGAAGACTTGGAAGTATTTAACAAAGAACCAGAGAAACAAGTTAATGTTTCTTTCTGTTTATTAAATTATGTGATGTTTCAGGCAAGAAGAGCAATCATTAATTAATGATTTAATAACTTAAAACTCTGTTTGCCAAAACTTTAAAAAGGATTAACGGTATTAAGGCTCTATCTTGCCATTAATCTGTACAGATTTGACACTGATACCCTAAAGCAGCACAAAAAATTGAAATATTCATCAATATTAAAATACCTCCAAGCATTTCCAGACTTTTGTATTTGGAAAGCCGCCACTACTCCCATTTCAACTGCCATACTGTGTCTGCTTTGGAGAGGCTACCTCTTGACATTTTGCAGAACAGCCTCTAATCATCTAAGGAAACTCTGGATTGAGATTAGTATCCACAGCAGAAAGGAATCTACAGGCACTACTGTGTGTGAGTAATGCTGCAGGCTTTCATCCAAGCTCAGGAACGAGTGGAATGTACCCCTTCTCAAAGGTATGGGTGAAATAACATCACTGAAGTGGAAGTGGGGAATGGGTGGAACTGAAGCGAGGGAGTTCACATGCATGTTTTCCATGTGTATGAAAATGGCTGGCTGTACTAAAAAAAAATTAAAAAATTGGGAGCCAATATTTTAATTATTCAGTGCATTTTTTTGCTTCTGATGGCATAAATAATCTATTACCTTAGCGTGTCGTACAAAAAGTCAAAGGAACGTTTCCACTTCGAGTCAAACAAAAAAAAATAAAATCAATGTAACGGTACTTTTCTATGAACACATATAATGAATTTCTTTGTTTAATTAAACACTTAGCAAACCAAATACCTGAATTTAAATTGCTGTTTATTATGGCTTCCCCTTGGATACAGGTGAAATGAAGAATAGGTTAGCTTGTGAAAGACTGCGGAGACATATGTTTTCCACATTGACTGGCATTACTAAACAACCTGATGGAGAGCTGACAACATCTTGGCAATCAGGGAACAATAAGGTAAATTACCAGCAATATCAAGAGACACCACTTAAGAGCCGCATCTTTACTTTGGCCTGCAACGTCTGTGGCTGTTATTTGGGAAAAAAAAAAACCTACAAGAGCCTCCCTTTTTACCTTCACTTTTCTCCCTATATGTGTGGGTGTACATGTGTGTTTATACGTGCATAAACGCACGCAGACTTGGTGCTTACACACGTTTTGGTAGCCGAGGTTCCATGATGCGTTTCCCACCGTGCTGAGGAGGAGAGAAACAGGAGGGGGAGCTCTCGCCGCAGCCGCCGCGGCGGCAGCCCGGGCTGCGCCGGGCAGGGATGCTCCTCCAGGCAGGGATGCTCCTCCGGGCAGGGATGCTCCCCCGGGCAGGGATGCTCCCCGGGCCAGGAGCGGCGGGACCTCGGCCCTTGCCTCCCGCCTCCCACCGGGCAGCACAACTGCTGCAGTAATTACCCCGGTTGTCCGGATTTTAAGTCTGGAAAACTGTCCCGTCGTTTCCAGCGTGCCCACAGAGCGCTATTTGTTTGACGCTGTTGCCTTTCCAAACCTTTCGCTGTGAAGCCATCGTGCCCACTTACATATTTACCAGCTGCAAAATCAAGCCTGCTTGTTTATCTCGTCTTCTCCAGTAGGCAATAATGAGAAGAAATAGCTCAATAATAATATTAAAGAGAGTTACACATTAATAAAGACCAAATTGAAGAACTTACAGCAGAGTGTTGCTTTAGTGTTATCTAAAAAGCAACTCCGGTAAGTGGATAGGTGCCCTTTTAAAACATGTAAATACTAATAAATAGGAATATGAATAATAGAATATAAATTAAGCCTGAAGTTATTTATTTTAGGCAACTGATTTACACCTATCATTTTATGAACAATATTTGTTTTTCAGAGGTCCAAATTACTGCACTTGCAAAAATCCAAGTGCAAACTCAGAGCTGGAAATGCAAAGCCATGATAGAACAAAATAGGGAGCTTGGCAAAGCACCTTGGGTGTAAAACATGCGCTTGGGCAATGTGAGGAGAAGCTCAGGTTTTTACCATCACTCAGATACAGCAGGGACCTGAACCTCAGTCTTGCAGGTAACTTAGCGACCACCAAAGTTAGATCACATGGCTTTTTTCTTCCCAACTTTGAAAGTAACGAATGAGCGAAGCAAAAAAACCCAACCCCAAACCCTTCAAAAGGTGAGACAGTGAGTAACTTACTCTATTGCACTGAGGTTAGAGCATGCACTCATCGCGGGAATCCTCATATGCTGTTCCTACTCCCTTTTGAGATGTTACAATAAGGAGTATGAAGCTTTTTTCCCCTCAGACTGAAAAATCTTATTTTTGCTTGAATGAGAACGGACACGTATTTTGAAAACCCTGAATGTATTTTTAGAACATGGGATTCTTACTTTCCAATGCACACTGTATAATAAATTGTTTTAAAATCACCTTGGAAATTTCACAAGGAATTTGGTCTCATTAAATTCAAATCTTCACTGAGTTCCACAGGATCAGGATTTCATCTTTGGCTGAAAACTGCTTGCTGATACCACGTACCTCAGTATCTCCATCTGGTAGAATAAATGCGAGCAGCCCTATTGATCCAATCAGGCACCCTTACTCACCTATTTAAGATGTTTGCAGAATCCATACAGAGCGCTGCTGAACCAGGTTTCTTTACCAAAAATACAGGTTTTCACACAAGAAATATGTGCTGTCACAGTTCAGTAAATGTATTTAATGTTAGGGTCTCTGTAATGTAAATACCAGATTTATTTTCTCATAACTTTTTGGAGATGTTCAGATCAATGCTATTGTATGACTGACAAATTCATGGCTTCCATAGATTCTGATGTTCTGCCTCCCCTTACGAGTTCACAAGCTACCATTAAAACCTGAAAGCGTTCCTTTTTGTTAGTCATTCGCTCCCCGGTAACAAGTGGAATAATTAGACAGTTTCCAAAACTTATTTCAGTATCTAAATGCATGAACTTCTGTGTTGACAGTTGATGGTCCTCCATATGCTATCACTAGGAGAACAACTTCCCAAGAATATGTAGTATAATAATATGCAATATGTAAAGGTAATAACAGCTCTAGAAAAATAGGAATCGTGACAGTTGCAGAAATAATCTGCTGTCAGATGAAGAGATGTTATTATTAGGACACAGAGAGGTAGAACTTTTGTATCCATCCAAAACCTATATTAGATACTGAGAAAACCGGGATATGCTCTGAGACCATGGCTCTCATCTGGTGGTTGATGAGGTACTGGGGGACTGTAGGCTGTTTTTAAGGAGCTTACCAGAAGGAGCTGAAAAAAGTGAGCCTACTGTCAGGAGGCATAAATTCACATCTCCATTCAAAAGTATTTGGAGTGTGCAACTGGGAAAAAACCTAACAGAAACCCACTATTTTTGGTGATCAAGAAATGAGGATCACCATCCAGAATTGGTAGCGAGAGGGGTGGGAGGCGCTTCAATTTACAACCAGATCTTCAGCTGTTAGTCAGGAAAACTGGAATGACAGTTTGATCCTAAAGACATTCTTTTTGGTCTTCTCACTGTAACCTTCTAAAGACAATTCGCATCATCTGGGCTTGCAGATACACTTTCCAAAGTCCCTTCCAATAGTAAAGGAAATTCGGTCTATGTCAGGAGTTCAGGATTAATCTTTTTGTCAGATTATCAATGCAGTCTGTTAAATTTATGCAGCGAAACAGAGCTTTATTACAATATACATAGTGAGTGTTGAGAAGTAGTCTTCAGATATTTCACTGAACAAGAACCATTTGAGGCAATACTCTGTTCAGCAGAAGTTCTAAGGTTTTCATTAAAACTCTGCTATCAGCTCGACGGAGAAACTAGTGATATGTCCCTAATACAAGAATTAATTTTGCCTGTTTCATTAGAATGACTTCACGTATCAGCAAGGTGGTGGCGATTCAAAGCAGAATAGTTGTCTGAGGTTGGCTTGCTTTTTCCAGACAAAGGTTTCAAAGAGCGCCAAGGCTACGCGAGATTGTGTTTATAAGCAACTTCCCCTTGCGTTGCCTGTCTTACCCCTACTGTGCGAGAGAATACATTGAGGTTCTGTTGAGATTCTGGGAGTATCTCCCGTATTTGACGAGAGATCAACCGTACTGATTCGTTTTTAATTTAATATGGTGAACAAAACACAGGTGAGGTTGCTGGTGGTGGCGGTGGGGCGTGGAAGGAGGGAAACCTCCCTACTAAGCACCATCCTTTGGAGGCTACCTGTAGAGTCACAAGTTAGTTTCCCCAAGTTTCAGAACTCACTGTATTTTAAAACATTACAGGCAAGGAAAAAAAAAATAACATCTCGGTTCTTTCTCATGCTCACTGCTGGTGAGTCTGAGGGCAGACCTTGTGTTCCTGGCGTGCACAGAACAGACCGAGCCCACGGCACGACCCCTTCTGCGGCTGGCTCCTGCAGCTCCACGCTGCCGGCAGAGCCTTCTTGAGGGTCTCGGTGAGGTCCTGCCGCTCTGCGAAAACAAACGATCAGATCTGGTTTTTTCCAACATCTGCCTGACTCTTTCAGGCAGCGAGGGGAGTGGCAGCACCTTCGCTTCACAACGGCCGTGACCTTACCGCTGCAGATGGGCTCTAGGATTTTACAGACTGAGGTCTGGTTGCTATATCACCTTTTGATGCTCGCTGCTCTAACAGCTAAGGCTATGCAAAATCCCAGTTTCTTCCTATTTTCAGTGCCACAGGGGAGAATGTGCTCCGTGCCTCTAATCACTCTGCCATCTGAAGCAGGCGAGCAAGGCTCATTTTAGTCACGAAACGAGCAAAGGAGTTCTGCTCAACTTTTCATACTGAAAAATGTCAGTGATTTAAGCTTCAGAAACAGAGAATGTAAATTAGACATTGTTGCACGCAAAACGAACTTATCTTTGACAGGCTAAACAGAGATTTTTATGGGGAGCCTACTCATACCCACACGGAAAGCAGTTTATCTTTCAACTGCAGGGTTTTTCAAAAAAATAAGTGTAATTTTTAAGGTGTACCGCAGTCATAATGAGAAACCCCGCGCAATTACAATTTTGACTAATGGAACAATGGACACCCCCGTAACCGTACTGTATTGTGTCGGGTAATTAGGGACTGCCAGGGAGCAGGAAAGCACAACCCGGGAATAATCAATGTATCCCCTACAGTGTGTGCTGTCATCCAGCACCTCGTCCCACCAAACCATTCATCCTCCCCTCCCAGGCGCAGATACAGGGAAAAACAGGAGTAATCACACCTCGGCGGGGA
>VYXH01007860.1:119563-139406 GCA_013397275.1 Burhinus bistriatus
TTTCCTTTTTTCCTTTTCTTTCTGTAGCCATCCCCTCAGGTAGCTGGGTAGCCCTAAAGTTAGGAAAGAAAGGGACCTCTTTTAAACACTGTATTTCTCTCCTTTTTCAGTAGTCAGCTGCAACTGTGTAATTAAATTGTCAAAGTGAAACGGTACGGTCTGAGCCGCGCATCGTTCTCGCACTTAAGCGCGGGGACCCCTCGTCTCTCCTTCTCCCTCTCGCCGCCGCCGCCGCCGCTTTCCCGGCTCCGCTTCGCGGCTGGTCACGGCGGCCGGGGGGGTGCCGAAAGGTGGCCGGCCGGGGGCTGCTTTGGATGGAAGTGTATTTATCGTGCGGAGGGAGGGCTGTCCTGCCTGAGAGGAAGCGGTGCCAATCCAGCTGTGCTCTGGAGGTAGCGCTTGAGGCGGCCGCTCCAGATGTTAGGGTGGCTGCAATCGCCCAAAAACGTTATTTCGGGACTTCTTTTATCGTTAGGTCGCTGCTCTAGGCTTGACCGGTCCTGTTTTTTTGCGCCTGTTTTCCACATCGGTTCCATGCCTGTTTTACATCTCTTATTCCCCAAAGTTGGGAACAGCGTATTGCGAGACTTCAGCTGAACTTGTTGTTGTTTAATGCGCAGATAAAGTGACTAAAACGGCGTAGTCTGGTTATGAGATAAAGCTGCTGACATTTCATTTGAATATGTCATTTATTAAAAGGCTGATTCTAAGTGGAGGACTGCCTGGAAAATGTCACACGTTCGCATAGTATGTATGCTATATAGGCGAGTATATAAATATGCATGCTGCCTTGTGAAAATATCTTTGCTTTCTGGAGCATTGATCTCCCCGTGTAAAATTAAACGGGAATGGACAGTCCCCTCCGCTCTCCCCTCTTTTGCACACCACTAATTTCGGTTAGGTGCCCTTTCCTGCCTAAGGCAGGCGTTCCTGCTCCTGTTGCCTGCATAATGAGTGTGTACACAGTACTGCGTGCACATCAACTGGTAACGTGGACAAGAGCAGTATTAGGGGAACGAACCAAATAACGCGTTGGTGCATCTCTTCGGAAACAAACCGTACTAGTTTCAAGTCCCGAGGAGCGGTATTATTCTTTGCGAGATATATGACACATCCTATTTTTGGAGAGGGCTCTGTGCAGGCACCGGAGAGTAAGAGTCATTGCTCATTGTAATCCCACATAGTTTTGAGAACTGCAGAGGTCTGTAGTGTAGGGCATTGGCCCCTCAGAGCATCGCCTAATGTGATCTATATGGATTGCAGCTTTTAAGTTTCATAGGTTCTAGAATTACAAATTAGCTAATTTTAATCAAAACATGTGAAATGTTATCCTGGCTGGATATAAAGGCTGACTGTGCTGGATCCTCTGGGTTTGTTTTGTTTACTTTGGCTGCAGGCACACTCAGCGGTTTGGGAGATAGTTGTTCTTCTACAGTATAACAGATGTTTGTCTGAAAGGGTGAGGAAGAAACAAAAACAACATTGTGTGAAGGAGAAAAATTACACAATTTTAAACTAATGCTTTGGTGTTAAGCACTGACGTTAACCTTCACCTGGAGTTTCTCTTTTTTAACCATGGGTAGCTGCTTAAGGTTAGAAACCTCGAGATTTCAGCTGACTTAAAGGCGGGTAGAAACGGCATTTTGAACCGAGGTGATTTCTGGTCGAGAGTGAGATAGCTGATGGCAGAACCTTTCACAAAACGCAGGCCACCTTTCAATGTAAACTGTGCGATATATGCTGTGGTGGGAGACTGCATTTTTAGCAGGACAGTTGGCTGCTATCATCCAAGAACTGGAAAGACAGGGGAGAAAAAAAAAGTGGTTTGAATTTTTGACTTCATGAGAAAGTTAAAATCCTGTGGCGATCACTTACTCTTTTTCTTTACTGATGAATTAAGATGTCTAGTTGTTCTTCATAAACCCGAGGAATACAATAATGTAACAAATTGGTTACACCGTGCAAAACCTTCGCAGCGAAATGACAGAGGGAGCACAATGTGCCCTTGTGTAGGTTCATATCTGTAATGTTCAAACAGACTGACTGTTTCCCTTCATCTGAACTGCTTTCATCTGGACCAGTGTAAAATAAGCTCTGGTAAGTAATCACGGCAGAGCAGAAAGAAAGGAATGTATACAGCAATAGACAGCCTAAGCTGTAAAAACTGTAACCCGAGTATCAGCAGCAGATCAGATATCAAGGCTTTAAGGTAGGGGAAATGAAAGAGATGAAGGGGAGGAAAAGACGAGAGAAGGAATGGAAAAGTCAGCTTGGAAAGTGAAGGAGAAGTAGGAGGGCCCCCTCAGGGAAATTTGGCTCAGGGATTAGGGAATTTTATCATGGTGTACAGTGACCTACTCAGGTTTCAGCCCACGTTGGATCGAATTGCCTCCCTTTGCTAGCAGAAAGAAAAAGGACTGGTGTATATGTGATTTTTTTTTTTATTTTTTTTTTTCCCTTCGGGTAATAAAAAGGCCATTGGCACAAGTGTCTATTTTAAGTACAGCAAATGCAGGGCACTATGAATGAGCAATAAAATTACCTCATCACAGAGACTTCCTTCAATATTTGCTGTTTGATACAGTCAGATATTTACTCGAGAAGGATCACAGCACCTAACTGCTTGGTTTGGTGTCTTCCAATAGTAGTGTCACAGCTCGGTTTTAACATGACTGGATGGATATTCAGGTTGCTTGCTCTTTCCTTATGCCAGATATTAAGTTACATTTTTGTTATCGCTAACCTAATGTACATGGTAGTTATAACAAATTTTAATTTGATACAATGTTGTGTGCAAAAAGTACATGACTCTGCACAGTTTTCTGGTATTACGTTTCAATGAAAAATATATTCAGGAGGAATTGTTTTTTTTCCGCTGTGACCTTCATAGCCTCTCTTTCTTTTTTCTGATTATTGTTTATTTTTGTCCTTCTTCCTCCTTCAGACGTTACTCACCATTTTTATTTCCAGGAGTAGCATTGTTCACCTCATTCAGTGCAGTGCCATTTCCCACTCACTGGTGAATAACAGAACACCTAGTAGATCCAAAGCTATTGTAATCAGGGAACCTGATATGGTTTTAAGACTAAAATATTTTTTACTGTTTAATTGAATGAAAGTGCTCGTCAAGGTGCGGTGACGGCTTCCCCATCCATCCATCCATCCATCCATGCTTCCTCAGCTTATTTCCATTCGCCATCCTGCTGCCAGGCAGCAGTGCCGCTCAGGAGGAGCAGCTCGGTGTTCCATCCGGTATGGATTGCACTGGAAGTTCTCCTGCACAAACAAGACAATGTATCTGCATGTCTCTGTCAGTTGAAAGACAAGCAATTAATTTGTGCTGTAATTTCACAGGGCTGCTCCATGTGCCCAAGGAGTTTACCATCTATAAATATTCTCAATAACTAATTTGTATCTAAAATTGGGCTTCATTCCTGATGCCTAGAGCTTAAGACAGCCCCATCTGTTATAGTTTTATAGTAAACTCATCAGAAGAGCTTTCAGTTTAGTGTTTTAATATTCCCCATTTGGCATTTAAAAGTACTACTGTCAGAAGGAGGAAAGCGGTGAAGCGGGCGTAGCAGCGCTGCGCCTGGAGCGAGCCAGATCGCTCGGAGCGCTCAGAAGATTCCAAGGAAACTCCTCCCTTCTCTCCTGAAAAGCAGAAAAATGTCTTTGGGAAAGTGGAAAAGCAGACAGACTTTTATCAGTTGTACTATTTCAAGAGACTGAGGTGGGGTTTTTTTTTTGGAGAGTCTGCATGGAAGGAGCTTTGTGGCATGGCAACAAAAAAAAAAGGCAGGGAGCCTCACCTACCCATGCGTCGTAGAAATAGTGCTTCCCCAAACAACGTGGGTATGACAGAACCAAACGTGTACATGGGAGGACAAAGGAAATTAAAACATCAAGAAATTTTGCTTTCTGATAGCGTAAAGGTCTAACCATAAAATTCAATATGGCGACAACATAAATAAGCAATGAAAGTAAGGGCTGGTTTAAAAAAAAAAAAAAAATCCAAGTTCATATTGTGGCTCTAGAAACATTTTTATTTCCTTGGTGCAGTGAAAGTGAAAAGTGAGTTTGTGGGGCTCTGCACCGAGTGCGTTATGCAGGCAAGGAAATGGAATGGAGCCACCGTGCTTCCTCCCAGATCTGAAATAAACATTCAGCAGTAAAACCTCGAAGAAAATGAGTCTGACAGACTCATTCTCCCCTGTGTTTCCTGCCTCCGTGTTTGCCAGGCCTCGTTCGGTGAAGCCAGGCCTTGCCCCCTGTGAATACGGTTCATAGAGAAGGAAAGGCAAGAGGTCTAAGATGGAAAGAGAAGCGTGGCTTAGCTTCAGAATGTATTAATTAGTGAAGATTTGGGAAAATGATGCATTACAATGTAAAAAAAATCAAGCTTTAGGTGTACTGTTACGATGAAATGAATCCTAAAGCGGGAATAAATGTGATTATATTTTTACTGCCTAGTGTATAAGGCAGTCTCACAAAGGAGAGAAACCACAGTCTGGTGAGTCCACATACTCTTCTTCATCTTTGCCGTGAATAGGAAGCAAATTCAAGTCTAAATCTCAATGAGCATAATAGTTAGTTAGTTATCTTGGCTCTTCCAGGAGGGAGGATATTTCTGTGTAGTACAAGAATGGAGAAATCATACAGTTAAAACATGCAAATTACACATTGCCCCGCAGTGGTGATAAGTGGTTTGGGACTTAGCAGGGGGCGACAAAAGAAGTGCCATCTATTAGGAAGGGAAGGCTTTGGCGGTGTTGTGTGACTGGGGCCGCTGGAGCATTTTGGGGTCCAGTTTCTTTGGCAGGGATGAGCTGGTTGTGCTGCAGCCGTGGTGAATGCCCTGGCAGTTAGGCAGCTGCCATGGTGGCATGTCGGCACACCTGTGCCATCAGCTAGAGGAGCGCAGGAGATTTGGCTCCGGTGGGATGTTAACCGACTGCCTGGGTGCGCTGGCAGCTGAAGAGGTTATCGGTGTTTTCCACCGCAGCCTTGGGAGCCTGGCTGCTTTGTGCATGCACGAGAGGCCAAGCGTGGTGTGGTGGTGTGAGCACAGAAGGACGCAGGGCAGGATTTCGGTGCTCGTCTTCTCAACTCTGACACTGGCCCACGCTGTGAGCAGCACCGGGGCTCAGTCTCTTGTTTTTCCTGCAAGGGACTGAGCGTTGCCTCCCCGGCAGGGTGAAGTTGGCTTCGGTGCTGTAATTTCACAATGAAATCCATGGATCCCCACAGGACTTCCTTTGGGTTCAGTGGGATTGGCTCTGGGCCCAAGGGTCCCAGCTTAGCAGTGTGATTGCGGACTTGGGATTTTATTGATGATGGGCAAGGTTTTCCCTGCTGCGCTGGTCTTTCACGTCATGCCAGCCCTCTGGCAGGGCTGTGGGGTTGGGGTGGCAGCGTCTGTCCTGCAGACCCTCCACGTCGTTTTGGGGAATAGGTCTGAAAGTAGTCGTGGACTAGCTCAGTGCCTCTGCTGTCCTGTTCCTGCAAAAGCTTGCGGTTGCAGCTCCTTGCACATCCTTCATCTGCTCATCCACACTTGTCTTCTCCCTGAGCTTTGGCAGGCTCATTGTCTCTCAGTTCAGCTGATTCCTCTCTAGCCTGCTTCATCACTGCTTCTTCTGCTCTTCAGGTCCAACATCAGGTCCTGCATTCTTGCTTTTCTCAAGCACCGTGGTTACAGTCATCACCTTTCTTTTTGCTAAACCTTTGAAGCTTGTACATCCTTCAGCGAGCTTCTGCTCTGCATATACAGGTTATGTATTAATTGGCTTGCTTCCCTTCCTTAACTTCATCAAGAACTGGGTTTTTCCCCCCCTCCCCGCCCCTGCATTCACACAGAGAAAAATTGTCTCCTCTCAGTCTCATCAGTTCTGTTTTGACTGTTGCCACCACACTGATCTTTACATATCCCATCTTGTTACCTATCTTGAATCCACATAGACTGGGCTTACAATTGAAATGGAAAGAAGGAGGAATACCTGGAAACAATGAAATAATAGTGGTCAGCTCCAGGGCTGCAGCTGCGACCATTGTCTGGATGGACAGGGTGTTAGACATTGCTGCAAAAGGGTATTGTGGTCAGGAGTCTGAGGGAAGGTGATGTTGTAGTTCGGTGAATGCCTGTCTATGTGAGAGAGTTAGTGTGGAAGGAAACATTTCTCAGCTTTGACTGTCAGCTTGTTGAGGGTGGGATCATCCTCTTGGTTTGCTGTATACTATGTGCTGTGTAATGAAGCCCTGGCTGTTGGCCACTGGGAGGATAGTATTAAGAGTGATCACCATCATTGTGATCGCCATCATTGTAATAGGTAAGATAAATTATGAAGGAGAATGGCTTAATTGTTTCTTTTATGCAGGCATTCTTGTTGAGAAATCGCAGTGCTTACTTTTGTTACTGCTAACATGTGACCTCGTTCTACTCTCATTGAAGTTAATAGCAAAGACTCCAGTTATTATTTTTTTTTTTTTAAAAGAGTCAAGTCTCTATTATGAGTAATTTCAAAATCAAATGTATTTTTTTGTCATTACAACTGTTCATTTTTGTGCATCACTCATCATGGATGGTAAAACGAGGCTTGAAAGGTACTTAAACTTTGTGCTATTACAAACCCAACCATCACTTTGACTAGATTCTGAAGAGACATGCACATGCGTGAATTTTCAGGAAAAAATAAACATATATACAGCCTTGCTTGCATATTCCTTGATGAGTAATTAGAAATTACTCATTGCCTGAGTTGATCAACAGTGCAAATAAAACACAAAGCATCCACAGGAGGCAAATTTAGATCTACTCAATTAATTTGCTTGCATGGGGTTTAAGTCGGGAAGGCGCTGGTCCCTACCTTGCTAGATTAGTCTCTAGGGCTGCGTCTCCATAGTTGAAACTTAGCAAAGCAAGGGAAGCTGGCGGAGCTTGCCTTCAGGCCTCCACGGACCCGTCGGGTCGTTCTGGGTGAGCTGCGGTGGTGAGGTTTCACTCCTCGTCTCCAGGTCATTTCGTTGTTGGATTCCCATGGGTTAGAGACAGGGTTGGTGCATTGGGGCTTTCAGTGCTGTGAGAGAATTTTTCTAAAAAGCTAAAAAAAAACAAACAAAAAAACTTTAGAAAAATTTCCCATTTTTGCTAGTATTTGAAACACAGCACTGCATCATTCAAATGAGAGTTTAAATAAGTATTTTAGAAATGAGTGTATTATTAGCCACATTACACTGCATTGTACTCGCTGTTGCAAACTGTAGCAGTGACACAGTTCAGATGTAAGGGGCTATCGTACTTGTAGAGCTGACACTAGAAGTAGAGGTGGAATGATGTGATGTTTTCCGGCAATTCGGGTCTGCAAAGGACAGCCATGGAACTGAGACTTCCAGCAGGAGGTCAAGTGAAAATGAAAGGGGAAAAAACAGAGGGAAATTGATGCTCCAAGAGTCTGCTGTGGCGTCTTGTTTTGTTTTTCTCTTTTCCTGAAATGTGTGTTTGTAGCACAATTGCACAGAAGATACTGCTGGAAGAGTATAAATTGCTTGTGTTTATTGCTTATAGCTGCTTTACAGCGCTCCTTGAGTGACAGGAACACCTATGCAATCTGGTGTGATGAATGAGCCAGGAGCCGTGCAGCTCTCTGACGTTCTGGGGCAGAGTGCCTGCTGTAGCTTTGAATTCAGAAGCAATTATCATCTGATTAATTTTATTTATTTATTTAAATGACTGGAGAATTGCTGTGTTCTATCATTAGACTTGCTCCCACCCAAAAATTAAGCTAGAGCAGTTACTAGACAAAATCTAGCAACCTGCAAATTTGACACGTACCATTTGTTTTGAATTGGTGTTGTATTCTCCTTATTCCTTTTCTGGTATCCAGAGTCCCAGAAGACTGGTCTTATCAGGAACATTATTTTAGATGTCAAGGTCTTACAGGCAAATGAAGTTTGGAATTTGTTTTAAAAGAGTGATAATAAAAAAATGCAGAGACCAAATTGAAAGGCTTTGTGTGTGGCTTTTTCGTTTCATTTTATAGTTGTCATACTACTTTAAACTGATCTTTGCCGTCGCAGTAATTCATTAGCTGATTTCCTTGGGTAGTTTCCTAAATCCGTAAGCCCTAGAGCTCCATGGCACTATTTGGTTTCAGACAGCTTTGTTGCCTGGCTGCAGATTTCTTAACTTGCCCCACTAAATCTCCTGGCCCAGTAATGAGCATTTTCTACAGAAATATTTTTGCCACATGACCTAGAGGATGTGTTTTTAATAGAATTTGAGAGTTAAAACAGTCATGCTCCGTATTTTGCATTTCCATACAAACGTAATACGTAACCACGTGGCTGCTTGGAAATCAATTTGAAAATAAATATGGCAAAACTGAGAAAGGTTTTCTTAAACAAATACAAGAGGTGTTTATCTGAAACGTTATGGTAAAATGCTTTCATGGTGAAGAGTTTTTAAGTGGTTTGACTATGCAAGGCCTTATAACTCTGAGGAAAAACGTCATCGCTGTGATTTTATTTGATTTGGTTCATGGGCAACTCAAGCAACTGTAATTGTGTCAGTGACCTGCTCCAGCTGAAAAGACTGTAGTGCAGTAAGATTGATTAACTGCTGGTTGAAAAAAATCCTAGTTTTCTGTTATTCTCTTGCTGCAGTCTTAAATATTTTACGGCAACACA
Organism: Burhinus bistriatus; assembly: GCA_013397275.1. Classification (NCBI taxonomy): domain Eukaryota; kingdom Metazoa; phylum Chordata; class Aves; order Charadriiformes; family Burhinidae; genus Burhinus; species Burhinus bistriatus. Next base: position 128,249 of record VYXH01007860.1, read on the forward strand.
GACAAGTTTGTGTGACGAATGTATGTTAAAATATTTCTGACATTGAATGCCAGAGCAAAAGTCATAAATATCTCTCCTTTTCATTTTCTTTAAATTACAGACGTATGAGTCTCTGTCATAATTACATGTGCCAGTCGGAGATTTAAATGCATTACACTTTATGCACTTGACTTATGAAGCGAACATTAGTCTTTGAGGAGGTGGGCCAAACCTGACACTTCCTCGTGTAGCACAGATATGGTTCGATTTATGCAGTCCTCCCTTCCTTCCAAATGGTTATTGATTACATAAATAAGTAGGCAATTTTTCTCTTTCAGAACTTTGCAGAAAACACTATGAATGAGCTCCTTGGCTGGTATGGTTATGATAAGGTTGAATTGAAAGATGGAGAAGATATTGAATTCAGGAACTACTCGGCAGATGGGGAAAGCCGCCAGCACATTTCTGTTCTCAAAGGTAACGAGACTTAATGTTTCTGTGTTCGCACAAAGAAGGATTAATATCTCAACCTGTCTGAATTGGCGTGTTCTGCTGCTTGCTTCGTGGTTGGTTTAAATAAAAATATCGGAGAGTCCCTTCTAGTACAAGGAAGCCAATAGAGTATGAGGAAAATCACTTCACAAAATTGCTGTTAGTAGGCACTTACTAGTCTGTCTTCACAAACAATGCCTTTTGTGAGTCAGTTGAAAGTCATGTACCTGCGGTACCAATAAACTGCTCACAACTGGAAAAAAAGAGAGAGCGCCTTCTTAGCTGTGTGGCTTTAAGGAACCCTTTTGCTTCCAAAACTATGGCTTTTTGACCTATGGCTTTTTAAAACGCTGGAAGATTTTGAGCTGGAATATTCACAACGCATGCAGAAATCAACGTAAATGTTCACAAAAGGCTCCTCGGGGATATTTGTACTATAGTGTCTTCTGCAAGTGCTGTAGAAGTTCTCCAGGGGTGGAATTTGTTTGGGACAGTGCTGGATCTTTGTGTACTGTAGTATGAGATAATTAAAAATGTGAAGGATGGGATCCAGTCTTTTTGTTCAGTTGCTGCCGTCTGACTCCTCAGCCACAGCAAATGGGTAGGGACTTGTGATCAGAGTGAAGCGAAGAGTAGGAAATTGCTGCATCTTGCTGTATCCAACAAGAGTTCCTCAAAGGCGAGGTAAAGAGAGGAAATTGCGGCAGCTTTTACGCTCTTGGACTGCCACTTTTCACTGAGTTTGTGGCCGATGGCATTTAGGTTTTCTTTCTGATGGCCAGCAGCAGTACTGTATTCAGTGAGTGTTGCAATGAGTACTGATACCAGAGACACCAGTTCTGAAGGAAAGATGGCTAGGAAAAGGGTAGAAAAATTAGAGGTAAGGTGAAACAACCTAATCATGTTAAAATTGAATGCTTGCAGCTTGTTAGTTCTATAGTGACATTGGTAATCAATATTTATTTTTCATTGAAAATACCATGTCATTAAGCCACCTTTGAAGAAACTTGTTCCTATGCAGTAATGCGATTAATTTATTTATGTTTTAATAAATAGATTTTTTTATTGAATGACTTGTGGCTCCAGTCTATGCCTGATGAAATTTGTGACATAATTTTTTTTTATAGACACGTGATACAAACCATATGTTCTATGTACTAAACAAAGATGTCGAATACCCGTGCCAGGTAGAAACTTTTGGTGTATGCAGTCTGTGGGAGGGAAAAAAGTGTGTTTCTTTTTTCTGAGAGGTGAGAGGAGAGGGAATAATAAGAATTAGGTCCTGCCCCACAGCTAACTGATGTGTATTAGCGAAATTCCCACAAATAAGAATCCTGAGGTGATTTGGGATTAAAGAATTAGAATAATAACTGTCATCATTTCATGAGCACTTTGCCGTAATTTCAGTATTTTGTTCCTTTTTTTTAAATCCTTTCCATTACTACTACTACAACTACTATTACTGATAGACAGTTAGGAATTCTTTTATTTTTCAGTTTATGCTTCTTGCATTGGTGACGTTACAGTTCACTGAGTGTGATCACCGTGCAAACAGTGGAAGTGAAGGACACAAATAGGGTATCATTGATTAAATCAGGCATACTAAGGATAAGTATGACAAAATAACCCCACCTTTAAAAAAAAAAAAAAGTATAGTTGTGATTAGTGTGAGTTTGATTTATAAAAATGGAGCATTTCTGAAGAATACTGGAAAGTATCCGTTTTTTAAAAGTGAAAATATCTGGAGGGGGCTGTGCACCCTTCTTATATCAGGGTAAGTAATTTAATGAACAGATTGGTGAAAGTATGTAGGGGTATTTAGGAAAGATATTTGTCATACTGTACAATGTGTTCTTTGTGTTTTACAGAAAATTCTTTGCCAAAACCAAAATTACCTGAGGACAGTGTTATTTCACCATACAATATAAACCCAGGCTACCCAGGGCTTGCCACAGGAAATGGACTTTCAGACTCACCAGCAGGGTCGAAGGATCACGGGAATGTACCTATTATTGTCCCATTAATTCCACCACCTTTCATAAAGCCACCAGCAGGTAAATCCTAATCAACATTTAAAAATGGTAACTGTCTTTGACACGTGTCCTGAGATTGCTAGATTATGATGTCTTTGTAAGAGAGCTGATTTCAAAATCCTTAAAAACTGGTCACAGGTAACTTTAAAACAGTGGGAGAGTGACTGTATTTGTTACTGGTCTTGAAAAACTTCTGCAACAGCAATGACAACAGGCCTGTGCTGCTTGTGACGCTCTTGTGTCACACTTGTGTGCTGGATTATACTCTCAGCACTTCAACAACCTCTGCTTTTTGAAAAAAAAAAAAATTGTTTTGATGAATAAAGCTTTTAAATAAATTAATGGAGGATGATTAAATTAAAAATAGGCTCCACGAAGGAAACAGCAAAAGAGACAAAGCTATCAAATCAATATCATGTCTTTATATCAGGTTAACAAGCTCATCCTGGGAAAACTGTCTCTTGATTCTCATTGAAATCCCTGACCGTTGTCTCTTGAGGGTTTAATATGATCTTGACTCTACCCAGGAGACTGTACTGAGATGTTTTACATTTTCATTAGATTTTTATCAGGAGTGATTTTATAACGTGCCATTCCTCAGAGTTTGTGTGAAAAATGATTTATTCCACACTGCGTGCTGCTTACCATAATCTGTGAAAGTAACTGTTACGGCTACACCAGGGTGATTAATTGCTATGTTATTGTTTACTGCTGTACACGGTGTGATAATTGGTGAATGTAGGTAGCAGCAGGCTCAGTCCTGCTTCTGTGGATGTCCCTGGCTGTTGTTCTGGGTCCTCTTGGCTGACGGAGGCACTGAGGAGTACAGGGTGACCTGCAATACCTACCCAAGAACGGTAGCTCTCCTCACACTGGGAGGCAGCTTGGCTAAAGAGTCCCCACCGTGTGTGAGGACCTTTCTGCAGAGGCAGAACAGCTTGTAGGATCAGGTCCTGGGTGTTAGATGGTCACCTCTGCCCTTCGTTGCATTGACTAAATGTAACTGTAAAATACCAATCGGACCAACAAATTGTTTGCCTGTCGACAGTCATGTGAGAGACTACAGTTGCCCCTCCCAAATTATTTTTATGGCATTGAGTTTTATCTCTAAAGAAGTATACTAATATGCTATGAGTAATTTTCAAATGTTACTCAATATGCATTCCCTGCCAAAGACTTTTCATCTATTTTATACGATATTTGCTAATTACCAAAGCTATTTGGGCCCATTCCTGCAGCCTTTACACAGCTAAAGATCTCGGGCCATATGGGCTGGATCCTCAGCTGTTGTTGATTTGGCCCTAAAGCTTTAATCAAGGGATTGTGCCATCCCAAGCTATTTTCTTCTCCAATCTGAGTCATGAATGAATCCAGAATGCTGAATTTGTGGTACACGAACACAAGGCTATAACATGCATTGTGCAAACTGCCACAGTTGCTGGATTTTTATGACATCAAACAAGCAGGAGGAGATGGAACTATGAAGTAGAAAAACAAATTACTGCAACAGTAGTTAAGTGGACACAGGGGAACCTTGGCCAAGTCAACTGCCTTCTGTTCTTTGCCCGTGCACCTACCACGTGTGATCCCGTGTTCAAATGTACTGCTAAGGGTAATGTGCAGAGAAGGCTTTTCAGAAATATTTTCCAAGTTTAGATTTTTACTTCAATAATTCATAATCGTTTTTTTACTCATATAGGGGATATGAACGCACAATCTCTGCCTCCTCTGACTTTATCCCATGATCAGTAATGAATGCTAGATTACCATGACTTCTGAGCAAATGAGCATATTTATCTCACCTTTGTTTTAGAGAGCAAAGTTTGGGAGGACCAGAGGGGGAGGAGAACCTTTGTGGGATTTGCAATAAGCATCGGTAGTAATTGTTTTGTTTTATCTTAGGGCGTAGGTGCCCTAGTCATGATCACCCCAAAGAGCCTGGCAAGAAACAACTGGTGAATACAAGTAGAAAAGGGAGTACAAAGGAACCAGGAGAGCCAGCGTGCAAGGCAGTGGTCTTGGCACTGCACTTTGACACCATTTTGTTGGCACTACATCAAAGTAGAAAACTTCAGAGTGATACAAAGCCAGGCAAGAGTAACTCTGGGGATGTTTTCTCAGAGCCCCTCACAAGCACAGGGGGTGACTTTGGAAACAGCACAAAGGTACTTCTTTGAGTTGAGCAGGCAAATGAAAAAGATTCACATCATTAATTAATAAAGCTGACAGTCAACTTTTTCAACATGGGGGAGAGAAAGGCTATGACTGACCTGCCACAAGATCAGAAGCAGCTTACACTTGTTTGAGTTAATAAAGGAAGAAGGGGGACAGGAGGGAGAGGCAGAAAGAGTCCAAGAGAAAGTTTCAAGGTTATAATGGTGGGCAGAGAAAGGGATCTTTGCAGCATATTTTGAGTGGATGTGCATAGGACAAGGTTACATTACAGGCCAGAGAGAAAACCAGGTAGTGATGCGCTGCAGTGACTGAGATGCTGAGAATTGGGATGAGTCCAGACTTTGTGCGTGGATGGGGGAAGCTTTTAGATATTGTACAGGTGAAAAGTCTACAAGATTTAAATATAGCTCAAAAGAGAGTGCCCACAGATGAAAATGATAGCTAAATCATGAACCTGAAGGACAGGAAAGATGATGGTGTGGTCCACCAATACTGAGCAAATAATATGGAGTGAGCACTCAGGGAGAAATTATTAAGACTTTAATTCTTGCCGTATTGATCTTGAACTGAAGGGTCAGCACCAGCAAAGAAGTGTCAGAGAGACAAGCTGAGGTATTCATTTGGACAGCAGAGCAGATCCAAGAAACAGTCACAATGAATTATTAGTTGAATAATTTTTGCAGATAAGATTCTATACAGATAAGAGGGAGAAGAGAAGGAGCAGAGCATAGGGGATGCTCACAGAAGTCTGAAGAGAAATAGGAGGAATACTCTAAAATGTGCACTGATGTAGCAATTGCAGAGGCAGTAAAAGCACTGGGGGAAGACAGAGTCAGGAAGCCAAGGGAACAAGATTTCCACAGAGGCAGATGTGATTCTTGCTATCAGAAACAGCTACCAGCTCAAGAAGGAGGAGGAAGGAGTACTGCTCCTGAACTATGTCTAGAAAGCAGTCATTGAAGATTTCAGCAGATTAGGTCTTCCTTGAGCATGCTGGAAAACTTTGAACAGTGGCCTATCTGCATTCATATTTTGTATGAACAGGCTAACACCCTGAACCAGTACTTTTTTGCCCTCATGCTTATTTTACAGCAAAGTGTTTTATTTCTTTTGAAAACCATAAAATTTTAGTCAGACTGCTCAAAATTATATCTCTAAGCTGTTCAGATTTCTGTTTTAGTCAAATGAAATATTAGGCAAAAATTTCCTTATACAATCCTGGAAAACATTAGACTGCTACCTGGCCAAATATAAACAGCTCCAATAAAGGCACTCTTCCCTTGCCGTGCCTCAAAATTACACCCAAAAAAGGCTGACTTAAACACATGGGCCCTGTGTGGTGCACTGACCGTCTACGGACTCAGGTTACGGCACGTCAGGGGAGGATACTAAATCCCATCATGGGGAACCTCCACAAGAAGGATCCCAGTTACTCAGATCTGGAGACTGTTTGCAAGAGCACTCCACTGACCTGCACCACCAGGCTTTGTCAGTCAGCATCAGCCATCTGACCTGCATCTGGAAGCAAGTAAGAATTCAGTGCAGCCTCCAGAGAGTTGGTGTAATAGTCACTTTGTGGCTGATAACCATCCTTGCCCAGCAGGCTGGTAGCTACGTTTAGTGCTGGCAGCAGAAACTGACTGATCTTCAGGGTTAGTCTTGAGGACAACCCATTGCAACAAACCGATACTAAGATTAGTTCTGCTTGGTGTTAGAACATTCTTATTTTCTATGCAGCAATGTAAAAAATTATTTTTTCCAATTAAAAAATTACACAGAAATAGCAAGGAACAGAAAAGCAATAGCCAGGAATGATCTAGAAATAAAAATCCCACCACAGTTGTGCAGGGTATATGGCCATAGTATGCAGCATGCAACCATCCTAACTGTTACTCTGCAGCCCTCAGTGATGGAGTAAATCTGAGAGGGCACTTAGGGTGACTCTGCCCTTTTGCGCAGACAAGTTTGGACGGCTGCTGTTACATGGGATGAAGGAGGGCTAAAATCAAGACTAGTCACGGAAGAATGCAAAAAATTCTTTCAATGCAGGTGAGAACATGCTGCCTCCTTCCCCCGGCACCTGCTGGAGGCTATGGTGTCTCAGTTTCCCCATTTTTTTAAGAGTGCTCTTTGGTTTACTTTCTCTTGTGATCCCCGTGGCAGCGCCTCGGTAGGGGTGGTACAACTGCTGGTTGGTCTAGCCTTTGAGCATGGGTGTCGGCAAAACCCTTCCCTTTCCTGCCTCCTTCTGTGTACAAGTGATGCACAGAGTACATCGGCTGTTCTGAGCACCCCAAACAAGACCTGGCTCCCTGCTGTGCTGTGCTGCGAGGGGAGGTCACTGTCAAGGGATGCGGTGGAAGGGGATGATACCGTGCTGTTGACTGAGCTTTCCACAGGGGAAAGAAGTACAAGGGAAAAATAATGCTCCCTCCCAGGGTTTTTCACAAGATAATGAGCAAGTTTGGGAAGGCAAAAGGGATTTAAATCCTCCAACACGCACATCAGTGCCTCTACATAATGTTTGGTTCAGTGGTTTCCAAATGATAATGATTGGAGTTGTACCAAAAGGTATGAGAAACTTGTGAAAGTGAAGGAGGAATGGGCTGGAGCAACTGTATCTGGTGAGGCAAAATGTCTTAAAGGAGGAATAGAATTTCTAGTAGAGTACCTTGTAAGATAGGCCTGTGACCTAAGTTGGCAAGGAAATGTCATATTCAAATCCTAAAACGAGTAATTAAGTCTTTTATAGAAAGGAATGAATGATTTTCTGTGTTACAGCTTAACGTAACTTTAGAATTAAAGTTTACGGGGTTTTTTTTGTAAATACAAATACACACGAGTAACTTGGTGCAACATGTGGGATTAAGCAGAGTCCCTGCCCTGCAAACACTCTGGAACTGCCTGCTGTAACCTCTCTCAATATTTAAATTGTGTTGGAGGAATCTGGAAGCATAAAAGATGTTTTAAATGGTAGTTAGCAGGGCAGTAAAAATTATTTCCAAGATGATGTGTCTAAATTCACCGAGGAATTGGTTCTACGACTGCATTACCAAGAAGTCTTGATTCCAGGCAGGACCCAGTGGCAATTTTCCTTAAATAAAGACCGTATTATCAGATCTAATTAAGCCTATATATTGAGGAGACTTTCATTTTACTACGCTCTGGATCGCACTTCAGCATTTCCCAAATCTTATTCCAGTTGCTGAACAGCATTACAGTTTCTCTGACTGCAGGTTTAGCTCTCTGACAAAGACCACCACAACAAATCCTACAGTCACTACTCTTCAAATTCTTTCTCTTGTTTTCAGTTTGAAACATCATCTCATTTACACTGATCGCAGGGTTATTAGTGCCTGTGTTTTAAAATGCCAACGGTTGCCAGGGTGCTTGCCCCATCTAGCCCACTGTTGATGTCTTTTGCTCTCTGTGGAGGGCCAAGTGTTTCCTTTGTGCTAAAAAGAAAATCACAAGGTCCACGTATGCGCTTTAATAGCATATATTCAAAATACACAGGGAGTTCCCCCCCTATTAGCTGAAATAGGTGCTTTTTTGTTTGCATGTTTAAAACCTGCCTAAATGCCAGCTTTTATTTGTGTTGTGCGTTCAGTCCTTACTGAACTATGCATGAGAATGTGCCTCAACTCATACATAAAAAACGTAGGCAAGCTGTGGTTCCCCAAAATGATTTTTAAAAAGGAGCTGGGACACTTTGCTTTATTGGCAGGGTAGTGAACTTCAAGAGACTGGTCCTTAAAAGGAAACGTATTGTAGAGCCCCTGAGGTATTTCCATAGTGGTGGTTGCAGCAAGCTTTCTATTGTCAGCCCTATTTTCTAATTATCCTCTCGTAATTACTTTTTCCAAGGTACTTTTTGTACCTTAAGTTTGTCACACACTCCATCTGTTTATGTAGAGGATCAGTGCTATCACAATGGGGTCTGCAGCAATGTCTCCGGAGTTCTGTTTGTTCATTTTTTAGTTTGAGATTAATCAGATAAAGCATCTTGGATGTAAGAAAAATGACCATAATGGTGCTTCTACCTTGCTTGGGATCATCAACCTCAGGAACTGCTTTGGGGTGAAAAGTCCAAGCACATGCTACTTGGTTTTCTTCCATGGCAGGCTGGGGTTTCAGGAGCAGCAGGCGGGTAACTCAGAAATAACCATTCTGAAATCCTGGCAGGTCCCAGTGGAAACAGTGAGCCCTTATTGTTAATGCTGCAGAAGCTAGAGTCAAGTTAAGATCCAACGTCTTTAAAAAGGAAGCTTTGCAGCTCTTCATTAGAAAGTAGTAGTGAAAGCAGCTAAAATATTTAAAGATGTATGCCAGTGGGTTGAGCACAGTTCCAAGCATTGGGTAAAAGGGTCATTCTAGCTACCCCCAAAAACCCTGAGATCCAAATTGCCTGTGTGAGGAGGTGGAATGCAGCAAAGTGAAAAGAAAAGAGAACAGAAGAAAGCAGTAGTGGGGAGACGTGGCTGCTAATAGCTGTGGTGGAAGGAAACTCACATGCCAGGAAGGGATGGGTGGTGGGGAGACACTGAGGAGGGATGGGGTGCCAAAATATTTTCTATATCAGATCACAGATACAACCACAGCCAAGGTGCAGGTTTCATAGAAGCTCACTCAATCCAGGGGATGTACCCTTTGAGATCTCAATCCCAAACCGTGCCCACGTGGTCTTTCTTCTGCACAACAGGACTTCTTCAGTACTGCAGTTGGGCACCTTCAGGCATGATATTTTCTTCTTGCCAGAAAAGTTGAGTATCTTACACTGAATTTCTTGCAAGGAAATGTGGAAAGTAAGGTTTTGGAGTGCTTGTCTAGGGATCATCATCATCTGCAGGATTAGAGCTGTAGCTGCATTTAGTTTCACCCCAATTCTTGAAACTGGAGTTAAAGTTGAAAATGCATATTAGTTACTTCAAAACCGTATTAGTAGAATATTGCAGCCTAAAAGTTAGTAAACTGATCAGGATTTAACTCCAGAATTGTAGGGATTTTAGGATTGTCCTGCTAAACACCGTAGGCCATGCTGGTTTGCTTAGATAAAGGGACAGAGCTGTACATGATGGATTTACGCTGTTGTACTCATTGCCTTCCTTCCCTCCCCCCCACCTCTCCAAATTATGATTCCATATAAGATCGATTAGTCTAAACTGCTGCTCATTGGGTTTAAGAGGAACAATTTTCTGCAGCTCCTTCACACTGGTTTGAAAGGAAAAAAAATACCAAACATTCTGCTTAATTAAGACCTAAAGAGGCGGTGCAAACTTTTGATGATTAATTGAAGCATGCTTTAGACTGATGCATATTTAGTTATTATAATGTGATAATTTTATCTTGTTATACAAACTGCTCCCTTTGGGAACATGATTTAACACTGCAAACACTCTGTGTTTATTGCATTGTTCATTATGAAAAATACACAGGCTAAAAACCACAAGGAGATGTATCTGAACAGTATCTGTGCGGTGGGTGCAGGGAGTACGTCTTCCACCTGTAATGACACAACCCAAGGGCAGAACAGCACAGTATTGAAACTCCCACAATATCTCTCCCTATGAAAAAGCAGAGGTGGGAAATTCAGATCTTGTACTGTATGTGGAAGGCATATATCTTTCTGTTACCTGGTGTAATTATGGAAGACACCGGTATGGAAGTTCTGCTGAAAACTCATCTGTTACTATTCAGTTGTCTCTGTGCCAACTCTTCTTTGTCTCACCTGTATGAATGCCCACACTACCTGTCATAGGTGTGACAGATCTGAGAACATGCTAAACACATTGCAAGAGCAGGTCATAAAATCACAAGCCCAGATGGAGAAAAAAAATACAGTTGTTAAAAAATATTTTCTTTCACTTCAAAATGATCTGTACCAGGACTTGCAAATATTATTTTCATACTTTACAAACATGTGCCAGCCTAGCTATGTGAGTCCTGAAAGTGATGGTCAATGATCTTCATCAGAAGAGCTGCTCCAGTGAGAGCTCACATGATGAACGTAGGCATGCTGTCAGGATGAGCTCATGTTACTCAAGCGGATATGCTAAGCTAGACTGCCAGCAAAAGTTTGTCTGTGAGCAAAGGAGAACATTGCTGATGTAGTATACTGATGTAATTATTGTGGAGAAACTTTCTTAGTGTAGACCTAATCAGAAAAAGATTAGAATAAGATTCAAGACAGATAAGCAATCTCAAACGACTGGATTTGAAATTCCCCGCTTCCTTGCTTTCTTGTTGTAGTAGGTTCTTCTTGCTGAGTGCTCTAGGGACAGGGATTTGATATGTTTTCCTGAAAGGAGGACAAGAGTCTGGTAAAGTGATTTTTAAAGAAATTGGCCTTATGAAACAAAGCTCTGTGAAAAAGTGAGAGGAATCTTATCTTGAATGAAAGATTTGAATTACTGGTTTCAGATTATTCCAGTTTGTGTTTAAAATCACCGGCCTTTGGCTTTCCTTTTTTTTTTTTTTTT
>VYXH01007860.1:139425-153251 GCA_013397275.1 Burhinus bistriatus
TTTTTTTTTTTTTTTTTTTAAGTTATCACTTCCCACTGCTGTGGATTGTAATGGTAGAAATACATGGACTATTACTTTTCTGTTAATATTGCGGTCCTCTTTTTTGGTTACTAAGCTTAAAACACTGTAATGAAACATCCCTGTTAGTTATTTTTACAACTTCTGCTCAGATCTCTACTGCAACCACGGTCAAGAAGGAATGCACATGATCAGGTTTGAACCTTTATCATTGTCCCCTTCTGTCATCCATACCCATAAGCCATAGGGCATGGCCCTGGTCCTTTTCTCTGCTGTTCTTAGCTTTGCTTGAAGCTAAAAGAAAGGGATTGGTTTTAGAGCAAGTCTTCCTCCCACTGGGGTCCACTGGGCTCTTGTTGGTGGTCCATGGGGAATTAGTCATGTGATAGTGGATTTTTTCCTTTTTCACCTGATGAATTGCATTACAAGAAGTTGGAGTTGCATCAAAAATTTACTTGGGCAAACCTACACCTGAGGGAGCAAGGGTGACTTAAAAAAGACGTATTAGTGTACTGTTCCAGGAAATGCATGCTCTGAAGTACTGTTGTTTCCTGGCTGCTTTACGTGGCTATACTCGGGTAATCTTTTTGTAGCCATGTTCCTGAGTCTTTTAAATGGAAGAGGCATCTAGTTTTATTATTACTGTTACTATTAAAAGGACTATATTGTATATGACCATTCTTTGATGAGTGAGGGAGAAGGGAGCAGAAGAGAGAAATAATTCAAGTTCTCTGTATTTAGGCAGACTCTTTCTCTCCCTTTCTCGCTTCCTTCTTTCAAAATTATGAACATTTTGATTAATATTGATGATGACTTCTGGATATCAGCTGTCTCTTCCTGGAGGTGCAGACAGCATCTGTAAGTAGTTTGTGGACCGTTCTCTGCTGTTTTATTGACTGTCATCAGATCCATGGACCACAACTGAAGCAATGCTACCTCAAAGGATTCCTCATGAGATGGTGGTGAAGTTCTGCTGGTCAGGGCATGGGAAGACAACAACTTGACAGAGTAGGTGCCTCTCCCTCTCCTCATCTTGCCAGGACTTAGAGGAAGTCTTTGGCAGAAGGAGGTGGATTGAGCCTTACTGTCCTGCATAACCTCCTGCAGAGATGCATGTAATGTGGCTTTTCCATGTAAACAGTTGTTGCTGCTGCTGGGATACTGTGTCATTGAAAATGGACAACTGTGTGGTCTTTCTCATCACCCGTGGGAGATAGTTCATGGGTGTCAGTGAACCGGGAGTTGAATGGTAACTGCGGTGCGTCCCCTATGGAGTCATGTATGAAAGCCCCTGAGAATCCCGATGGTGGAGCTCTGTGCTTCTCTGTAGAAACTGTGCCCCAGACAAGCCAACCTGCTTCAAAAAGTGGTACTCCAGCACCTGCTTTGCCAGTGAACTCTCTTTCAGCTCTGTAATTTTCTTTTTTCATTTATGACAGTTACTCTCAGCAGACGTGGAGGCTATTATAAAGATATTACTGGTAGATCTTCTATTTTCCAGAGATAAAACACTTCTTATCAGTAAGAGAATATATATTGTTGTTATCTGAAACAAGAGGTTGCCATCTGTTTCCTTTGGTTCACAGGATCTTCTGTTGTCCTGATACATTGAAAGGGGCAAGTCCAGTCTGTAAGGAATCGGTTTACTATGGTGCAAAAGTAGCTGAATCAGGACACCTTTGTAAAAGCTGAGCACTTCAAATGGCTCAGGATAAAAATGGTGAGAAGAGCTCTTGGGCTGTGCTGGAGTAAGTTAGCATTCTGGCCAAGACTGGTCTGGAGAGACCTATGACAGCACCATGCAACACCACCGTAACAGCACCCTGCGCTCCTGTGCGTCTGGCTCAAGGGCAGGCTTCTTGACCCTATAGATGGCTAGTGATAATTTTGGCCAAATTGTTTTGATTTCCCTTGATGTTCAGTATATTAAAGCATTTATAATATTGGCAAATCCCACTCTAAAGGGTAAGTGATAAAATATATTCAACACAAATCTGTGTTATAACTTAGCCTTAAATATAGGTTTAAAGGTAGACAGTCTGATTAAAACTAAAAGGTCATTATTTTATATTGTACAATTTTATTTGTAGCTATAAATCATAACACAATTTGTGGAAGGAAAAAAGTTATTAAACTGGCAATATTTATTCCGTTAAGGTGAATAAAATGCAGCACGTAGTTCTGAGTTATGATAGCTGGGGAAAGGAGCCAAATCACTCTGCTAAAAATTAGTTTGCCAATAATTTTACAGAACGATGACAGTGTAGCTTCAAAAACAAATCCTTTATAGGGAAATGGGATGGCTGCATGACAGACTCTCTGAGCTATGAATTCTCCACAGCTCATGGACCAGGAACTGCTTTAACAATTAGTCTTCGGGGATTATTATTTTTTTTTTCCCAGAAGTTAGACAATGGCTGCTGTCTGTAACTGAAAGGTCACACTGTATTATAGACTGGACATAAGAACTGAAGAATTCAAGAGTTTTAAGTCAAAAAGATTCATGCTAACTTACTGTCTTGATCTATTTAGGAGGCTTAACTATTCACTGCCTCCATCTGTGAAGTTGGGGCGGGAATGATGACCACACAAGGATATCGCTAGCACTTTAGTAATAAGCCCTGTTTTGGGTTGGTTTTTTTTTCACATGGCAGAAGGCATACATGCCACATTTATAATACACGTTAGAGAAGAGCATACAAGAGACTCAGGAACTCTGTCTGAATTCAAATTTGGCCGATGAGCATAAAGCCTGGAAAATAACCCGTCAGACTTTACCACAGTGCTGCATCTTCCTTCCTGCTCAAGTCCATGTTTCTGTGCCTGCTATATTCACACGAAAGCTCCCTATTTTGTACACTAGTCATTGCTTCAAAGCAACACTGAGAAGGGGTATTTCATGTTCCTTCTTATTTGGAAGAGGGCTCTTGTTAGAGACCTGCCTTGGTGCAGTACCTTCTGGGTGTGTTTTATCACCAGCTTGCTGAGCAGAACATCTCAGGGGCTCACTACAACAGACTATAAGTAACAAGAACAAAGCAGCAATACTCATTAAGGCTCTAGTCTTGGTTACTCGTTTAATAAAGAGTTGTGCATTTTTAAACATGCTAAAAAGCTCTCAAGATTCCCAGAGCTCTTCAGCAATGCACCATTTTTTAAGCTAATAATCTTTTCCAGCCATCTTAGAAGCTTTGCCAATCTGCGGAGCCTGGCTGGCACAGGTCACCGGCTGCCTGAGGACGAAGCTGGTGATCACAGGCATGCACAGCTCTGCTCTCAGACAGGAAAGATTTAGAAATAAGATGAGCCAGTGCTGGTTGTATCTAAGAGTAAGTGTGCAGATGTCTGAGGAAGGTGTTTTCATCTTGTGTAAACATTGTTCTTATATTTTTGTTGTAGAAGATGATGTGTCAAATGTACAAATAATGTGTGCCTGGTGCCAGAAAGTTGGAATCAAGCGCTATTCCCTGAGTATGGGAAGTGAAGTGAAATGCTTCTGCAGCGAGAAATGCTTTGCAGCTTGCCGAAGAGCATATTTCAAGAGAAACAAGGTAAGAGAAATAAGGAAAGATGTAACCTACATAGACATAGCTTTAATTGGGCCCAGCCTGGGTCTCATTTAGCATCTAATAGAAGCCCTTTTCTTTTGTTTTCTGTTTCACCTAGTCCCTCCACTTTCCATCTGTATTGTCTGTTGGACTGTCAGCCCTTTACTAACCCTGTTTCTTTCAGTTTCCTTCAGCTCGATGCTTGGGTTTCATGAGAGTCAGGGAATTTAAATACTAATAAGTAGTGACATAACAGTCCCAATTTGGCCTTAGAGTCTCAGGATACTTGCTGCATATACACAACCAAGAGGAGGAGTCATGAAAATAGAGTAGAGGGTTGCATAAGTCCCATGGCGTTGGGATCACGGCTAGTGGGTAAATGCTTTTAAGGCCTAAGTCTGAGTCACATCACGATAGCGGATATCTTCCCACTGCTGCTAGTGAGCTCTAGTTTCATTCTTTTGAAGTGTATCATTACTAATAAATTATCATTGCTGCGAAATTCAGAGACTATACGAGTTTTGGGTTGGGGTAAGCAATGTTAGAACATCTAGAGTAGCATGAAAACTCCTCCTACTCAATTTAAATTTAACTCTGTCTAAAATTAGAATGCAATCCTAATATTGAATGTCTAGAAAAATTGCTGTAATCACTGAAGTACAGTGCCTGAAAATGCCCCCTAGGTTAGTTTAGCAGCTGTTTCTGCAGCAGAATGTGGGTATGTCATTTAAAGAAAAATAACGAAGGAATGCTCCAGCATCTGTAGTTGTTGAAAAAGTAACTGTGTCCTTTTGGTGCTTAATAGTGTGAGTCTTTGGGTAGCCTTTATTGTCTTAGAAATATTTATTATTCATAAAACCCTTTACATTTTGGTTTTCTAAATGATGCCATTTTCCTTCATGCTACAGAACATTCAAAGCCTGTCACATTCAAACTGAATTCAGGCCTCTAAATCTGCTCTTTTACGTCCGTGGTAATAACAAATAAGTACATATGGATCCTAGATTCAGGATGCAATATTATAGCGAATTACCCTCCTTTATAAATTTGGATCACATCATCCTGCCAAAAAAAAAAAAAATAAAAAAGGAAAAAAATGCCTGAAGAATTAGGTTGCAAAAATCAGTAGAGTGGAATTTTAGTGGCAGTCTTGGAGAATCAAGCTCATAATGTCTACTGAAGCAGACAGGCCTAAGTTAAAGTCACGTGAGTCTTCTGCAAGGAGTGGTGTTTACATCCTTTTTATCTAGAAGTGTAGAGGAGAGAAATACATGCTCCTTAGATGGTCGTCATTTGAAAACAAGTTCTCATGGGTGTATGTGTCTGTGCACACATGCATTTTTATGTTCAATGTGCCTTACAATGTGTAAGACACTCTGGGGTGACAGGATCCAGATCACCGTCAGCTGACGGTCCCATGACTTTCAGTCACAAATGTACATGGATAAGATAGTTCATAGTAATGGAGGCATTGTCAGTGATCCTAGTTAGATGGTCCTGTGTGTCCAGTGGTGATAATTTGGGGGACCTTGGGGAGGCAGATGAACGAACAACAAGTTCATGGTGGATTCTCCTTCATCTACAGCTTAGATCCTGAAATAGGAGGTTTAGATCCCTTACTAAATTAGAATAAATACACGTTAACATAATGCATAGGTGTACTTCAGCCTTCTACTAACCCGTGAGTCGTAGGATTCAGTAATAGTTTATGGCCAGGAATTCAATCAGTCAGGCAATATATGAAAAAGTTCCCTTTTACCTGGCTTACAATTTATTACTCGCGTGCTTTGTTGGAGGCCTCCTTGTCCTTGTATTATGAGAAAGGATGAATTAGAGCATCTCATTCCCTCTGGTTCCCTTTCCTATATCTCTGTTAACTTCTGGAAGCTAAAAGATGCTGAATATTTCCATCCAGAAAGCTCTCTGTATTCATTATATTGTATATAACTAAATAACAATAGATGTTCCTAATCCTTTCTTATACCATCTTATCCCAATGAATTATCCTATTCTCCACTAAAGAGGTTGCAAATTAACAAAATGTCATATTGGAGGACTTGGCAAAACATGACAAGATAACATATAATTGATAATGTGTTGGTTGCTGCATTTGCTCCGCTTCAAAGCTAAGCCAGTGAGTCAAATTTTCTTCCTCTTTGCACCTGTGGAATCTGGAATTGCACAGGATCTGACCTGGCAGGGGAAATCTGGAACTGCCCCTTGCATGTGTGTTTATGGCATTAGATGACCCAAGGACAGAATATTTAGGAAATTCTGCCGCTAAATTAAGACAGGTACAGTAGACTTCAGCAGACGCTCATGCTGCTTATTTTGCACTTCGCCTGTTAGCAATAGAGTGGAGTCTTGAGGAACAGGATCAAAGGAAAAGGCTGCAATAGTTTCAGATTTAACCGCTGGCCTCTAACCTGTTATTACTAGCCCAACAGTGTACCTGTCTTCTCCATGAGTATAATGTTTATTTATGTATTTGGGAAATTATGCCACCCACTCTGCACTTTCTTGTTTTTCAAACGGAGAAGTAAAATAGTCACGTTTCACCTGCCTTATGTAGGTTTTAAACAGTGGATCTCCGCAACAATATAGTGTTGTATTACGTTAAACATGTACAGCTGCTGTATTTCTGGGAGCTGATAGGACTTTGTGGTCACTTCATTTCAGGCTTGAATTTCCTAATGGATCGTGTTAAGCAGTCTTCCCTCCCTCCCCTAGATAAGAAGTGCTGTAATAAGCACTTGCTCAAAATAATAGGATGCTTTAAACAGTAAAGAATAAGTCATTGCTAATGTCTCAAAACGGCACTAAGTAATGCTGCGAATTATCCATCCCTGAATGCCAATTGCTGTATTCAAAATTAGGATTTTTGTCATCATCCTAATAACAAAATGCTCTCCCATACACAGGGCAGATGCACGCTGAAGCGATGCACGCCCACACGTTGCCAGCTGGGAGAAGGCTTGGCATGAGACCACCTTGAAGTGTCCCCGGAGAGCAATGAAAGTGCTCCAACAAGCCCCAGCTTAGGTGGGCACTGACTGCTCGCAACCTCTCACTCCTTCCCAGCCCTCTGCCGCAGTAGGTTTAACAAGACCTTGCCGGCCTCAGGACTGTTTGAACCCAAGCAATTTAGTTGGAGGTGCACGTCGGTCCTTCCTGCCTTTTGTCCCAGGGGAGTTGTCTCTGTGCTCCAGAAGCTGTGCCCCTGCACCCTCAGCATCCATATGTAGCCACGGTTGTCAGGGACCTTCATGGCTGGGACGGCGAAGTTTTAAGGAAAAAGACTTGCACAATTGTAAGTTACTTTTCTTATAAGGAATGCAAATTTTGCCCCACCTATCCTGCAGTCATGACCATTTAAAATTATCTATATTAGCAACCATGGCTTGCAAGAATAGAAATATATATATTATGAAAGTATAATGGGTAACCCCAAAGAGACAAATTTTATCTAAATTACTGGGAGTAAATGAAGGAGAAATTGGGGGTTTTACCCCTTTAGGCAAAGAGTGAAGTGTTTAGACTATATCCGATTTAGATAAAAACTAAAAATACCACCCCACCCCGCCCCCCCCGAAACAAAAATAACCCAAATCTGCATTCTTGATCCTGTTTGGTCTATTATGCAGAGTCAAATACACGTAATGAACTAGTGTATAATAATAACCCGTTGTGCATAATAATACCAGTTAAAAGGAAGTGTAGCAGGAAAAGAGAGCATTTCGTACTAATGTTTGCAACTGAAGACTCAAGATTTGGAGCTGTTCTGATGCTCCCTTCCTTAGAGATTTAATTTTGTAGGCCAACTAGTATAAAGTTAAGTACCAAAGAGGCATGTAAAGGCAAAAAGCACTAGACCACCAAGTTTCAGAATATTAAATTTAAAGGTAACGATTGGATGCATAATTGGATCCAGTGAGTTTGAAGCCTGAAAAGATTAATTTTGAAATTAAGTTTATTGACTCAATGGGTTAGAAAACAAATTTATTGTGACCAAATATCCAAACCTAGAATGAGGACTGAATTCGTAGAGGTTATAGGCTCTGTTCACATATATATTAAATGATAATTTACTTGATTTGACTAAGACATGGGAGACAAAGGACTGCAAGGTTATTAGCTGGTATTTTATACTTGACCTTGTTCATGCTGATCAAAAACAATTCAAGAGGGAGCGAGCATCTGTCGTTTCCACCGGATTGGGCCAATCTGGCCCAAACCACGACACTCCCAATCAGGAAAAAAGATGATAGATGTTTTTGTTTACAGTGCAGTCAAATTTCATTTATACTAATAAACAAAAAGGCATCAATCAAAAAGTAAAAGTAAACTGCTGTTTAGCAAAATGAAGAAGTAAACGATGATGGCTCTTTTCTCCCCGTATGGGCAGCACCATGTGTGAGTTGGTAGTGCAGACAGGCAGTGTGTTTTATGCCCTTTTATCTCATCTGTGTAGCAGGAATGCATGTGAACAATCGAACGGGGTTGTAAGAAGTAGTATGCATTTATTTAGTTCAGAGTTCTGTTGCATTAGAGAATTCCTTACGTTTTCAAATTATATTTAAAAACAATAAAGTGCACACAACATCAATACTCCTTAGCACGCCTTAGTACTCCTGCCTGAATAGTTTTTTGGTTGATTAATGTATATCACTATGTGATTAATATGGACATGTATATACAAACACATTCTAAAAACTGGGAGTAAACAGAAGCTATCATTCCCCCAGATTATTACCAAGGGTTGTCAGAGAAAGTTCTCTTGATTTCAAGCTTAATTGTGCAGCCTAATAGCGCATAAGAAACATTTAACAATCTCCTTGTTAAGTCAATGAGTAATGGCAAAAAAAATGTTACTTTCTTCTCTTTCTGCAAAATTTAATTTGTAAAATGATCATCATTCATGGAAATTTGGAAAATTGCTTAAAGCAACTTGATGCAAATAATGCCTCTGACAAAAAAAAAAAAAAAAAAAAAAAAAAAAAAAAAAAAAAGCTTAGCTGTTACGTTTTCCTTTAAAGTCCCTTTCGGTAATAAGTTTTGAAACACAAGGGGGTCTGAATAGAAAACCCATTTCTCTTAGAGATTTAACTTGCATTAATTAGGTGTTCAGAAAGGTCGAAAGGTCAGTGTAGAGCAGGCGTCCTAGCTGGTTTGCGTGAAATAGCCTATATTTGGTTCTGTGGAGCTGTAGAGAAGTGGGATTTAATAAATGGTTCACAAAGTTTCTTCTGCTGCTGTGGGTTTGCGTAGAATGTGCGCAAGTGTATTTGTGTGTGCTTGTGTGTGTATGTGCACATCTGCATGTGTGCATTCGCGTGTTTGCCACAGAAGCCAATTAATAAGGTTTCTTGCAAATGCTGGAAGGTAGAAGGGGAAAAGATGACAAACATCTCCATAGCTATGATTGCTATGTTGAGATATAAATGAGTGCTGATGAGTGAATGCAGATGAGACGCGGAGTCTGCAGAGGAAATAGTTCAAGCGGGGGGCACAATTGCAAACTTCTTTGAGGAACTATCTGGAGAAGGAGGGGGAAGGAAAATATCCTCCCTCAGAGGGTGTTTTTAAAGTTTGTGGAGGGTAGAAGGCGGCAGACAGTGACCAAGAATCTGGAACAGATACTGAGATATAAAACAAATCCTGAGTTGTGAAAGAGATGGGTGGCATCAGTCAGAAAGGAGAAGAGTCGGCATCGTTGTCTGGCTGTCATCAGCTGGCCTTTTTACTTACTGGATACTAAACCCAGAAATCTCATAAAACTCCTTCCCTAAACCAGAGCTAGGATGTTTCATGATTCGAAGAGCCAAATGAAATTCCAAATTAACCTACTGAGACCATCAGTTAGAATATCTCATTGCTCACCCACACCAAAGTGAAACGTATTAACATTGCAAACGATGAAATCCATCAGCACCTGAGTGATACCACCAATGACTTAATGAAGGGGTCTGGCAAACCCAGTGTGCTTGTCAGTTTGCAAACTCAATGGACATTTTACTGTCCATCTGTTGCCATTTAATACTATAAATTTGAATCAAATTCCCATTGTCTGCATTACTAGCAGGTATCCAATCCAATTAACAGGCGTGTTCACTTTTAATTTTAACCACCATGTTGCATTACATCAGTCGTGTTGCATTCTGGCTACTTTGGTTATATCAAGATGAATATGCTAATTACAGCTTGAGAATCTGCTGCCTCTTGGACAGCAGGCATTTGATTCAAACGAAGTGACCAGTTTACGCAAGGTGTCCTCGCATCGGTTCTGGACAGCTTCAACGATTGCACCTCTCCTTGCCAGAAGCAGGTTTTGTTTACATAGCGATGTTACAACAAAACACCACTAATTGCATTAGGACTTGACTAGAAATGCTTTTAAGGTTTTCACACACTAGCTGTGTGCATTTTAGACCAATGATTTGGATTTAAATAGATGTTATGACACCTTGATATTGAAGACGTGAAAGAAGTTGCTGCCTACCAGGGTGACTGAGGAAGAAAGAGGTTACTGAGGCACTTTGCTGAAGCCTTAAATTGCTTAGGATGAATTTTTGAAGGGGAGAGGGAGACAATAGGGGAAAAACAGACATTTTGCTCCATTAAAAAGTTTGGCAAGATAGATTTCATGATCTGTATCCAGGACATTTTTACATCATCAAGGGATTTTTGATTAAAGAGTTTAGATGTATAACAATGATGCATTCAGAAAATGAGCAGATATAATACACATGGGTGCTTACTTTACCTCTGAACCCCTTTGGCTCCAACCTATGTAAGCTAGGCAATCAGTCAAAAAAATATTGCTGTCCCCTACATTCCATGTCTCGGTTCAGGTTATGTTAGATTAGCCCACGTTGCCTTGGCCTCTTATGAAATTAAGCACCTTCCAGCATTGTTTCCGTGTGGTCAACGCAGAATGACCATCGAGGACAGTCTTTATTTTGATGAAAGCTTAGGGTAGATCTCCAAAGTGAATCTTATTTGCACAGATTATATTTGGTGCCACTTTTCCCTTTCCTAATGAACACATCAATCATTAATACTAATATGAGTTGGGCAAATAATGAAATGCATATTAAATAATATGTTTGTTCAAAAATATCATGACATTTGAATAAATTGCCTTAATGCATCTGTTCACTTATCAGTCAGCTCATTAACTTAGGGAAATATTGAAAAAGGAGCTTGAGTATTTTTTGCACTCTATATATTTTTATTTAAAAACCAAAATTAAGCAAATATGGTTTTCAAAAATACATTTGGATTAAGAACAATGTTGTGAACGACACCCTTTGTACACACTCCTGAAAGGACATATGGAATATTACGATTAACTGCGTAGTTTAACGGGGTGAAATTCTGCCCAGGCAGGGGACCATGGTGGGCAGCAATAGAAAACCTGAGGGGCCCAGCTGAAAGTGGAAGGTCACTTCTAGTCCTGAATTTTCTTAGGAGCACAAGTTGCTGTTGCACTTTGGTAGTGGCGAAGGAATTTGCGCAGGTGAGGCCGCAGTTCAGTGGAGTTGCAATGTTTCTTGTCAGCTGGCGGTCTATATTTAATTACTCTCTTACTCTTCCAAAGTGGTGACTTCCCTCTCCATCATGCATAGAAGTTTTGGGACGAATTCAAGGATGAAACTGAGTCAGACCAAGGGAGTAAATCACATGGTATATCTTTTGGCCCCTTCTAGGCAGGAAAGTTTCATCCCTTTCAGGTTTGTTTGCAAACATTTGCTGGTTTGTGGGAAGAGCGAAGAAACCCTTACACACACTGCCCTTGAATCAGGCCTCGTGAGTCTAAACGAAGCTAGGAGAGGCCAAATGGATGTATTTTATAAGCTGCTAGATGAACAGGAAAAATCTACTACCGGGAATTGTTAGTTAAAGTCAGCTTCTTGCTGTATTTCAAGCCGTGCTCGATGTGCAACTTAAACTTGCTGGAAGAATGAGGTGGGTTTTATAGGGCAAAAGTCTGAAAATGTCAAATATCTTTCCTGTAGAAAATGGTTTCTGCAATAATAAAAGAGTTTACTGGCCAGCTAAGTTCAGTGACGGGCCACTCTGTCAAAAACCCCAAGCATTTACAACTTTTAATTTAAATTAGGCTGAAAGTAAACATATCTTGCGAGTTGTCAGCCTGGATGCAATTTTGTGTCTAAAGTAAATGTACTCATATGTTTAATAATTTTTAGAAACACTCATAAAGTATCTCATGGTTTTGGGAGTGGGGAGGGTTGTGTGCGTGCGCGCGCGTGCGTGTGCGCACGGCTTCAGATGGTTTTGGTTTCTTTAATCTCCTGCCTAAGGAGCAGGAGGCCAGACTTGGCCTCCGTTGCACAGAGGGACTGGTGGAGATGCTCAGGTGGGAGACGTGGCTCCGTGGCGGCCCATTAACTTTGAAAGCAGAGCGGAGCGTCTCTCTGGCTCTTACCTGGGCTTTGCGAGGGGAAGGATTTTCAGTGGGGTGTGGTAGCCCAGCACAGCTTTACCGAGGAGTGTGTGAGACCATCGAGGACTCGGTTTCCCCATTAGCACTGGCCAAGCACAGTAATTTTCCCCGTATCGCACAGACAGATACGGTGGTGTCATGTCCCGTACGTCTGTGGTCCTTCCCTCCCCTGAAATTTGGACTGTCAAAACAAAGGAGAGACCTGTTGAGTTAGAAATCAAACACCAACCCAGTCTCAATTAGTCTTATTATTTTTAATTTAGCCCCCAGGCTTTCACAGTCGCAGTGCACACTGCTACTAAATCAGGTGGAAGAGAGCTCCTAGAACTAAGTATGTCTTAAAAGCTTAATCTAGAGATTTAGACAGAATGCTGACGTTTAGATGTTTATGAGGAGGTAGGTTTGAATAATTTCATGGTGTAGAAGTAATAATGGTCAACTTTGTCAAATGGTTCAGTCTCATGCCTCCATTTGCAGGAGCAATTAATAAATATCAATGCCTTGATAAGGCAACTCCCCACTGAGTTTTGTCAGGTGGCTGTACTCCTAACTTCCATGTTGGGAGATAGTAATTTTATCTGAAAGAAAGGAAGGACCAGGACCTCTGAAAGAGAAGGCTCTAAAATACCAAGGAAAAGGGTTAACCAAGAGAAAGTTTTAAAAAAAGGGGAAAAAAGAAGCATTGAATCACTCTGGAGGCTATTTAAGAACACCATATTAGATGCACAGATGGTACGTATACCTCTGAGCAAGGAAAAAGTAGAAAGGGGAGAGTAAATCTGGCATGGTTAAGTGAAGAAGTGCATAAGCTTAAAGGGACACTGTCAACTTAAAAATCACACTTTTATTGGAAAAATTGTTACCTACTACTGTTACAAACAACACCTATGATTACTGTAGCTGAAAAATGAGACAAAAAACCTCCCTCTGTTTTTTGGTGTGCTTCCTTTGGGCCTGATCCAACTCCCATCAGCATCAGTGGGGGATGTCCCATCGCTGGTAATGAGCTGGGGATCAGGCCCTGTGCATATTTGCCTGTACATTGTGTACGGGCAGTTTCACTGTTTTGCATGCGGTCTGTTTTCTTATTGTTTCTGTGGTTTTTCACACAGCAAGAGAGGAAAAAAACATTTTTTTCCAAATTGGAAGTGTGGTTGTTAAACTATGGAAATGTCAACCGGGTCCCAGGCACGCTTGTACCAGAAATACAAAATGTTTCATGTTTTTAAGGCAGAACTCATTCATCAAAAAATTTGAAAATACAATCAAGTCAGTTATAACCAAAGGTCTCTGAGATAAAGTGCAGGAATAAAAGGACAAGGAAATTATCTGAAAGGCCTATGTACAAGGCACTGTAGAAGATGTAGGGAAAAACACCTGTTAAGTCCCCTGCTCCCACAGGCCACCCAGCCGTGACTCTGGCCCCTTCTGAAAAAGCGGAACAGCAGAAAAATTAAATTAAATTTTCTGTATCCATCTTCACCGCAGAGGATGATGAGGAAATTTCTGTTCCAAGGACGCTTTTCACAGGAAATCAAAGTGTGGCCTTATAACAAAAATTGAAGTCTCCTAGGAGGAAGTTACGGAGCAACTTCAGCAACTCGAGAGCAGTAAATCACCAGGAGCAGATGGTACTCAGCCGAGTGTTCCTAAGGAAATAAAAGTGTGAAGCAGCAGAGATATTGACAAGGATCTGCAATATATCATTAAAACCAGCAACTGTTCCTGAAAATTTGGAAGTCATTTGTATGGTGCTTAAAAAAAAAAAAAAAAAAAAAAAAAAAAAAAAAAAA